>PISX010008524.1:0-56954 GCA_004024625.1 Mellivora capensis
TTAACAATGTTTATTCTTCCGATCCAAGAACATGGAATGGTCTTCCATCTTTTTACGTCTTCTTCGATTTCTTTCATGAGTGTTCTGTAGTTCCTCGAGTACAGATCCTTTACCTCTTTGGTTAGGTTTATTCCCAGGTATCTTATGGTTCTTGGTGCTATAGTAAATGGAATCGATTCTCTAATTTCCCTTTCTGTATGTTCATTGTTAGTGTATAAGAAAGCCACTGATTTCTGTACATTGACTTTATACCCTGCCACGTTGCTGAATTGCTGTATGAGTTCTAGTAGTTTGGGGGTGGAGTCTTTTGGGTTTTCCATATAGAGTATCATGTCATCTGCGAAGAGAGAGAGTTTGACTTCTTCCTTGCCAATTTGGATACCATTTATTTCTCTTTGTTGTCTGATTGCTATTGCTAGGACTTCTAATACTATGTTGAACAAGAGTGGTGAGAGTGGGCATCCTTGTCGTGTTCCTGATCTCAACGGGAAGGCTGTGAGCTTCTTCCCATTGAGGATGTTGTTTGCTGTGGGTCTTTCATAGAAAAATATGGAACGCTTCACGAATTTGCGTGTCATCCTTGCGCAGGTGCCATGCTAATCTTCTCTGTATCGTTCCAATTTTAGTATATTTGCTGCCGAAGCGAGCACTTTTGGAATTTAAATAAAATGGCATAGAATTTATATACTTCTACATTTATTTAAGTCTTCTTACAGGTCTTTTGATATGGGTTTTATATTTTCTTTCAAAGTTCTTCTGTCTTCTATTGAAATTCCATGTAGATCTCTTAAAACCTTATTTGCTCTTTTGTTTGCTGGTGTGCATGATATATATTAAAAATAACAAATCTTTCTAATTGGGATGTTTGAGACATAACTTTTGGATAGAGATTTGTATGATCTCACATATTACAAAAATTCTCTACAAAGTATCTTAGGATTCTTGTGAGGAAAATGATTTCCATAAAGAAAAAATTGGTCTTTTGTGTTTTCCTTTCCAGACAAAATTTATTGTTGTTTTTTAACTTCATGGCCTACATATCTGTGTTATATTTCTCAATAGGGGAGAAATTACCTATTTTCTAGATTTTAAGTGTATTTCATGTTATATCTTTTTATTAAGTTATGAATGCTCACTTTTATTAATAAGTTATAAGATAGTTTAATGAAATACTGTTATTTGTATTTTGCATTATAATTATATTTTCTTTTTTTTTAAATAATAAAATTCCAGAATTTTTATTTATTTATTTGTTTGTTTGAAGTCATATGGAGATTTTATTCATACAAATCTCCCAGTTTCCCACCAGGTACTCGTTAGCATCAGGAAGATCTTTGCTCCACAGTAGGACTTATTAGCATAACATCCTCTGATTAAAAGTTTTCCCTGTTCCTTGCATTGGATTTAATTTTATTTATTTACTTTTTAATTTAATTTTGGTTTTTCAGTGTTCCAAGATTCATTGATTATGCACCACACCCAGTGCCCCATGCAATCCATTCCCTCCATAATACCCACCACCAGGCTCACCCATCCCCTCACCCTCCCTTCTTTCCAAAACCATCAGTTTGTTTAGTTTCTCATGGTTCATCTCCTCCTCTGCTTTCCCTCAGTTCACTTTTCCTTTCTTTCTCTTAATATCCTCCATATTATTCCTTATGCTCCACAATTAGGTGAAACCATATGATATTTGACTTTCTCTGCTTGACTTTTTTCACTCAGCATAATCTCCTCTAGTCCTGTTCATGTTGATACAAAAGTTGGGTCTTCATCCTTCCTGATGGAGGCATAATATTCCATTGTATATATGAACCATATCATCTTTATCCATTCATCTGTTGAAGGGAGTCTTGGCTCTTTCCACAGTTTGGCAATTGTGGCCATTGCTGCTATGAACGTTGGGCTACATGTGGCTCTTCTTTTCACTGCATCTGTATCTTTGGGGTAAATACCCAGGGGTGCAATTGCAGGGTCATAGGGAAGCTCTAGTTTTAATTGCTTAAGGAAACTCTACACTGTTTTCCAACGTGGCTGCACCAACTTGCATTCCCACCAACAGTGTAAGAGGGTTCCCCTTTCTCCACATCCTCTCCAACACTTGTTTACTGTTGTGTTAATTTTGGCCATTCTAACTGGTGTAAGGCGGTATCTCAATGTGGTTTTGATTTGAATCTCCCTGATGGCTAATGATAATGAACATTTTGTTCATGTGTCTGTTAGCCATTTGTATGTCTTCTTCAAAGAAGTGTCTATTCATGTCTTTTGCCCATTTTTTGACATGATCATTTGTTTTGTGTGTGTTGAGTTTGAGGAGTTCTTTATAGATCTTGGATATCGGCCCGTTGTCTGTAGTGTCATTTGCGAATATCTTCTCCCATTCCCTGGGTTGCCTCTCTGTTTTTTTGACTTGTTTCCTTTGCTGTGCAGAAGCTTTTGATCTTGATGAAGTCCCAAAAGTTCATTTTCACTTTTGTTTCCTTTGCCTTTGGAGACATGTCTTGAAAGAAGTAGCTGTGGCCAATGTCAAAGAGGTTACTGCCTATGTTCTCCTCTAGGATTCTGATGGATTCCTGTCTCACATTGAGGTCTTTTATCCATTTTGAGTTTGTCTTTGTGTACGGTGTAAGAGAATGGTCGAGTTTCATTCTTCTACATATAACTGTCCAATTTTCCCAGCACCATTTATTGAAGAGACTGTCTATTTTTCCACTGTATATTTTTTCCTGCTTTGTCAAAGATTATTTGGCCATAGAGTTGTGGGTCCATGTCTGGGCTCTCTACTCTGTTCCACTGGTCTATGTGTCTTTTTGTACCAGTACCATGCTGTCTTGGTGATGACAGCTTTGTAGTAAAGCTTGAAATAAGGCAAACCAATTTTGTTTTCCTTTTTCAACATTTCCTTAGCAATTAAGAGTCTTTTCTGGTTCCATACAAATTTTAGGATTGTTTGTTCCAGCTCTTTGAAAAATGCCAGTGCAATTTTGATCAGAATGGCATTGAAAGTGTAAGTTGCTCTGGGCAGTATAGAGATTTCAACAATGTTTATTCTTCCAATCCATGAGCATGAAATGCTTTTCCATCTTTTTATAATTCTTCAATTTCTTTCATGAGTGTTCTGTAGTTCCTTGAGTATAGATTCTTTACATCTTTGGTTAGGTTTATTCCAGGGTATCTTATGGTATTTAGTACTACAATAAATGGAATTGATTCTCTATTTTCCTTTCTACATTTTCATTGGTAGTGTATAAGAAGTCAACTGATTTTTGTACATTGATTTTGTATCTTGCCACATTATTGAATTGCTGTATGAGTTCTAGTAGTTTGGGGGTGGAGTTTTTTGATTTTCCATATAAAGTATCATGTCATCTGTGAAGAGAGAGAGCTTGACTTTTATTTGCCAATTTAAATGCATTTTATTTCTGTTTGTTGACTAATTGCTGGGACAACATGCTGTCAGATTGCTAGGACTTATAATAGTACTATGTTGAACAACAGTAGTGAGAATGTTCCTTGTCATGTTCCTGATCTCAAAGGGAAGACTGTGAGTTTTCCCCCATTGAGAATGATATTTGCTGTTGGTTTTTCATAGATAGATTTTATGAAGTTGAGAAATGCCCCCTCTATCCCTATACTTTTAAGAGTTTAAATCAGGAATGGATGCTGTATTTCATCAAATGGTTTTTCTGCATCAATTGAGAAGACCATGTGGTTCTCTCTTCTCTATTGATTTGTTCTATCACATTGATTGATTTTTGAATGTTGAACCACCCTTGCATCCCAGGGATAAATCCCACCAGGTGAAGGTGGATAATATTTTTAAAGTACTGTTGGATCCTATTAGCTAGTATCTTGTTGAGAATCTTGGCATCCATATTCATCAGGGATATTCTCCTTTGATGGGGTCTTTGCCTGGTTTGGTGATCAGGGTAATGCTGGCTTTATAGAAAGAGTTTGGATGTTTTCCTTCTGTTTCTATTTTTTGACACAGCTTCAGAAGAATAGGTATTATTTCTTCTTTGAATATTTGGTAGAATTCCCCAGGGAGTCCATCAGGTCCTGGGGTCTTGTTTCCTGGAAGATTTTTGATCACTGTTTCAATCTCATTACTATTCAGGTTGTCGACTTTTTCCCGTTTCAGTCTGGGAAGTTTATAGGTTTCCAGGAATGCCCCCATTTCTTCTAGGTTACTTAACTTATTGGCATGTATTGATATTGGCATGATATTATATTGGTGTGTCAATAATAATTTCTGATGATTATTTCTATTTCCTTCATGTTGGTTGTGATCTCTCCTCTTTCATTCATAGTTTTATTAATTTGGGTCCTCTCTCTTTTCTTTTGGATTAGCTTGACCAGTGGTTTATTGATGTTATTGATCCTTTCAAAGAACCAACTTCTAGTTTCATTGATGTGTTCTACTGTATCTCTAGGTTCTAACTCATTGATCTCTGCTCTAATCTTAATTATTTCCCTTCTTGTGCATGGAGTTGGCTTAATTTGTTGTTGATTTTCCAGTACTTAATGTGTAAAGAGAGTTGGTGTATTCTGGATTTTTCAGTTTTTTGAGTGAGGCTTGGATAACTATGTATTTCCCCCTTAGGACTGCCTTTCTCATATCTCATAGGTTCTGGACTGATATGTCTTTATTCTCATTGGTTTCCATGAATTATTTAAGGTCTTCTTTGATTTCCTGGTTGACTCGAACATTTTTAAGCAGGGTGGTCTTTAGCTTCCAAGTGTTTTTATTCCTTCCAAAGTTTTTCTTGTGATTGAGTTCCAGTTTCAAAGCATTGTGGTCTGAGAATATGCAGGGAATAATCTCAATCTTTTAGTATCAATTGAGCCCTGATTTGTGATCCAGTATTTGGTCTGTTCTGGAGAATGTTCCATGTGTGCTTGAGAAGAATGAGTATTCTGTTGTTTTAGGGTATAATATTCTGTATAAATCTCTGAGGTCCATCTGGTCCAATGTGTCATTCAAAGCTCTTGTTTCTTGATTTTCTGCTTAGATGATCTGTGGATTACTGGGAGTGGCATGTTAAAATCCCCTACAATTAATGTGCTTATATCAATATGACTGTTTATTTGGTTTAGCAGTTGGCTTATGTAGATGGTTGCTCCCATATTGGGGGTATAAATATTTACAAATCTTAGATCTTCCTGGTGGGTAGACCCTTTAAGAATAATGTAGTGTCCTTCTGTATCTCTGACTACAGTCTTTAGTTTAAAATCTAATTTATCTGAAATGAAAATTGGTACCCCAGCTTTCTTTTGAGGTCCATTGGCATGAAAGATGGTTCTCCATCCCTTCACTTTCAATCTGGATGTATCTTCAGGTTCCAAATGTGTCTCTTGTAGAAAGCATATGGATGTGTCCTGTCATTTTATCCAGTCTGTAACCCTGGGCCATTTTATGGAAGCATTTAGGCCATTCACGTTGACAGAAATTATTGAAAGATAAGTTTTTATTGACATCATGTTGCCTGAGAAGTCCTTGTTTCTATAGATTGTCTCTGTAAATTTCTGTTCTATGTCATTCTTGGATTCTTTCTTCTTTTATAGAACCCCCCACCCCTTAATATTTCTTATAGTGCCAGCTTGGTGGTCACATAATCTTTTAATCCTTGCCAGTTTGGGAAGCTCTTTATCTCTCCATCCATTTTGAATGTCAGCCTTGCTGGGTAAAGTATTCTTGGATACATGTTTTTCTCATTTAGTGCCTTGAATATGTCTTTCCAGGCTTTTCTGGCTTGCCAGGTTTCTGTGGACAGGTCTGACATTATTCTGGTGATCCTTCTTCTGTACCTAAGGAATCTTCCCCCCTAGTTGCCCTTAAGGCCTCTTGTCTAAAATTATGATTTGTGACTTTCACAATTAAGTGTCTGGATGTCTTTCTAGACTCATTGATCTTAGGGGTGTCTCCTTTCTGCCTCTAGGACACAAACACTTGTTCCATTTCCCAGATTAAGGAAATTTTCATCCAGAATTTGTTCAACTATATCTTCTAGTCTCCCTCTTTCTCCACTCCCTCAGGGATCCCAATAACTCTGATGTTGGAGCATTTCATGGCATCATTTATTTCCCTAATTCTGTTTTCATGGCTTCTAAGTTATTTGTTCCAGGTCTTGTCCTGATCCTTCTTTTCTACCAGTTTGTCTTCTAGATCACTAATTTGATCTTCTGCCTCAGTTACCCTATTTGTTAGAGTATTTAGATTAGATTGGATCTCATTGGTAGCATTTTTTAGTACTGCCAGATCAGCCCTAACTTCCACCCTTAGAGTTTCTGTGTTGCCACTAATGGTCTTCTCCAGCCTAACCATTGTCTGGATATTTGATACCCTGAATTCCCTTTCTGACCTACTGTTTATGTCCCTATCCAATAGTTCTGTGGCAGAGGACACAGTCTCTGAATTTTTACTCTGTTGGTTGTTCCTCCTCCTAGTCATTTTGGTGAGAGGTGGTCGAGGGGACGTATAGTGGAATATATCAACCACAATCTAAGCAAGGCGCACCCTGGAAAGTTTCAGAGCAATAAGAAGTCACCACCAATAATAAAGAAAAAATAAATAAAAAGAGAGAAGAAAAGAATTAAAAAAGAGAAAACTCAGCTAAAATGAGCCCCAAAATTAAGATTTATAAGGTACATAAACAAACATGAACAAAGAAAAAGACTGACAAAAGTAAAAGAAAAAAAAAAAAAACCCAACCAAAATGAATCTGAAGAATAAGATTTATACTGTACAAAAACAAAAATGAATACACAGAAACACCAGCAGAAGAATAAGATGGGAAGGTGGTTATAAACCCTTGATTTGAGCGAGGAAGGTTATTTCAGTTCTTCCTGGGTGAATTTTGTTATCTTTGTTAAATGACTCAACTTTCCAGAGATTCAAGGAAATTAAAACTGGTTTATACATAGGGGTAGTATTGAATAGGAAAAAAGGATTACCTTGAAGCTTATATCTGTATGTATAAAAAAAAAGAAAAGAAAGAAAAGAAAAACACATGTATATGTATGAAAAAACTTCAAGTTAAAAAGTTATTATGGGTGGGTGCCTGGGTTGCTCAGTTGGTTAAAGCCTTTGTCTTTGGCTCAGGTCATGGTCTCAGAGTCCTGGGATCAGACCCCACATCCGGCTCTCTGCTCAGCGGGGATCCTGTTTCCTCCTCTCTCTCTGCCTGCCTCTCTGCCTGCTTGTGATCTCTGTCTGTCAAATAAATAAATAAAATCTTAAAAAAAATGTTATTATGGAATATGTTGTATTAAACCTCTAGTTGTAATAGTAAGTGGTTAAAACAATTAAAAGAACAGGAACCATGAGAATGAATTTTAAAAAAGAAAGAAAGAAAAGTTTTATCTATGAAATATACAGGTTTGGGGGCAATACTGGGAATTAATATATTGTTTTCCCCTGATGGTGGGGTTTTACAGTTTTATGGGGACCCTGTGGTGGTTGTCCTCTTGTTCTTTTGGCTTGTCTTCTGGGGGAGGGGCCTGTTATATGGGTTTTTTTTTGTTTTTTTTTTTGTCAGTCTTTCTTGGGCTGTGTCGCCCTGCCCCCTATCAAGGGCTTGTCTCTGTGGAGACTGGTTTTTCAGGGTTTTGTTCTCTGAAGGTTTTTGTTCTTTGGCGGCGTTTTTGTGGCTTTTCGGAGGTATAGTAAAAAGCAAACTGTCCACACCCAGACCTCCTCAGAGAGAAGCCTCAGTCTGCTCCCTTCGGAGTGATTCAGAATGCACAGACTCCCCCTCTGCAAACTCCGCTGAACACTGCAAGCTCCCAGAGGCAGTGTGCACCCCCAGCCACCATATTAGTGGTTGCCCTAGGCCCCCACTTGTCTCTGCACCCCTATGCCACTAAAACTGCAAGCAATATTGGTCCAGGCAAGCCCAAACCTGGGTTACTGCTGTTGCCCAGGTGTGCTCCCACCTGGCAGATGTGCATGTCACAGAAGGCTGAAGGCAGAGAGACCCAGACCTGAATGGGTGCCAGTTCTTTCAGGCACGGGCTGGGTCTGCTCAGACCCTGTGGCCACATAGGTCATGGAAGGCTGCGGGCCCAGACACCATGGGCCGGTGCCAATGCCAGGCTTTCTCAGGCATGGGCCAAGCTGGATTGGTGTTGCAAGCAGAGGAAAGCCACGGCCTCAGGGACAGACCATGGCTCTGTCCGGCATGGGTGGTCACCAGTGGTAACCATTCTGGGACCATGGGCTTAGGCCAGTGCCCATGACTGCCAGATTCCACCAGTTTTCCCTTAAGATCTTTTGCTCTTTCTGAGTGCTTTTAACCAGTCTCCAAGTTAATGCTGGTTCCCCATCACAGGGCACTTTCGTATTATGGTATTACTTTCCAGTTGGTCACTTCTGGTGGCTCCCTCCCCTTCTGTCTATCCTCTGATATCTGTCCAAGCATTCCAACTCTGCTTTACCTCTCCATTGCTATCTTCTGCCCTCATAGAGATCCAGAAGTATATAATCTTACACTTCAGGCTGATTTCATGGGTGTTCAGAGTGTTCTGATAGATATTTAGCTCACTTTAGGGGATGGGTTGAAACAAGGTCTCCTACTTCTCCACCGTCTTGCTCTTCCTCTATAATAATATTTTTAACCTTAATATGTTAATATCTTTAATAACATTGATATATACTTTAATTTTAAACTATACTTGCATTTCTTAGAGAGATTGAATCTAATCACCATACATAATTATTTCGTAAACTTTATTATAATTAGTTTTCCCCTGTTTTATGTACAGTATGTTCCCTTTTGATCATTTGTGAAACTAGATGATAATTTCACTTCATCACACAATTCATGCCTGGCTTTGGCATCAAAGATGCACTTTCCCTGTATAATGAAATGAGGGACATTCTATTTTTTTCCATTATCTCAATGTTTATATGAGATTAATAATACCTGTTACTTAAGAGTTTGATAGATTTGCTGATAAATATGTCCAGGTCTGATTCTTCATTTTGAGGGAGAACTTTAAATATTGATTTGATTATTTAATACATATATAAAGTATGCTTCTAGTTTTATGTTAGGTTCTATAAGTTATTTTTAATAAATCTATACATTTTGTTTGTCGTCTAATTTATATTATCTATTTGCTCATAGCCTCTTGTAATGATGGTTTTTTAAGTCTCCTAATATTTTTCCATACCTTTTCTGTACTCCCTAATCTATCTCTACAGAAGTATGCCACTTTTATTAGATTTTTCGAGGAAACATCCTTCTATTCTAAATTTAATATTTCATTTACCTTTTATTTTATCTTGGTTTTATTCTGGGCTGTCTTGTTTTCTTTTCTTGTTCCTCTAGATTCTTTTTTTTTTTTTAAGATTTTATTTATTTATTTGACAGACAGAGATCACAAGTAGGCAGAGAGGCAGGCAGAGAGAGAGGAGGAAGCAGGCTTCCCGCTGAGCAGAGAGCCTGATGCAGGGCTTGATCCGAGGACCCTGGGATCATGACCTGAGCGGAAGGCAGAGGCTTTAACCCACTGAGCCACCCAGGTGCCCCGTTCCTCTAGATTCTTAAATGAACGGTGAGTTGATTTTTCTCAAAATGTCAGTGTTTCAAAAGATGCATTTTATGATGCAATTTTCTAAGTATTTAGTTATATTCCATAGTTTTGAAATGTACTAAGATTCATCCCAAATAATACACAACTTTGTGATCACTTTTTCTATTATGGAATGTATGAGTTATTTAGAAGACGTTCTTTAATTTCATGATATGGAAACCGTTAACTGCTCACTAACAAATATTGATGTATTGGTTTGTCATCTTAAAATGTACACAATTCAATCATTTATTTGAAAAGTTTTGGAACATTCATAAGAAAATGCAAAATGAAAATTTTCCTGAAATTCCTATCAGAAGTGATTTAGTGTTTTTCTTTTAGCCTTCCTTGTTTCTTATCTTCCTTTCATATTTTGTCCCCTTTTTACCCTTAACCCTGCTTTGTATGTAGTCAGTCAAATCATTCTATTTCTACTAAATCTTTTTCATGATCTGTCATTGAACCTAAACAATGACTGTTTCATTTTAGCAGTATCAATTTATCCCCAGAATTTCTATTTGGCTCTATTTCTCTTTTATTTTTTTAAGAAATACATTTAACTTTTATCAGTTTTATATGGTTTTGGTTCCTTCCCTTATGTCTTTAATCTCTGTAAGCATATTTATTAATGGAACAAATGAACTCCTTGGGTTGTTTTCCTGAGTGCTTGGATTTAGCATATTAATTTCCATGGATCTTTATTGGTGGAAATCCTATGGGGCCTTGAAAAGGATACCTGTGGGTTTTTTTTTTCTTTTTTTTAAATCTAATTTACCAAGATATCATTGGGCCAATTTGATGGACTAGGATCATAAGCTAAAGTTCAACAACAAAAAAATATTTCAACAAAGGTTAAGCTCAGTACAAAATTGATGAGAAATTGGGCATATTTGGCATTACATGATTCCAGGCCAGTATTTTGGTAGCTGTTACAGAGTAGGAAGAAGAAGAGAAGAAAAGATGAGGGGGGCAATTGTTAAGTATCTGACTCTTGGTTTCAGTTTAGGTCATGATCTCAGGGTCGTGATCTCACAGTTGTGAGATCAGAGTCTGCTTGAGTTTCTCTCCCTTGCCCTCTCCCCCTCCCACTCACTCATTCTCTCTTGCTCTCAAATAAATAAATAAATCTTAAAAAAGAAGAAAAGATGAAACATTGAAGTTAGAAAGTAATATGATAGGGCAAAGTAAGGAGAAAAAGGGATACAGTTCTACAAAAGCTTGTTAGACATTAAATCACTTCCCACTGTCATCATATTGAGGTGAGTTTTATGTTCTCTCTTTTGGGTAGATGGATGAAGACCCTAGCAGGTATACATTGAAAAATCATATTTCCAGAATATATTGACCTTCAGGCAACAAATTATTTGGGGATAATAAATAGGACTATTAATTTTAGTCATTAACTTCAAATTGAATAATGATTTATTTTCCTTCCCTTATATCTCTTCCTTTCTCAACACACCTCTCTTCTGTGTTTTCCCCACCACTTTACCACTCTTTCACTACCTTATTTCTTTTATAAATCCTTCTTTCTGTAGTATATTTTTCCATCCTCCTTCTCTTTATCTAGGCCAGTTACTTCCTGCAATGTTCAGGGAGTTATGCATCTTGGCTTCAGAAATTTCCCAAGCTTTTTTCTCCCTACTTGGTATCTTGCTCCAAGTCTCATACAAGTGTGTAAGTTCTGGTTGCCACGAAACACAGCCCACTATGAAGGGGACACTCAGAAGACACCCATTCTAATTAAGGGATAATCTAAACAATCTCCTAAAATTTTGTAATTTTAATTTTGGAGCTCACCCATTTTATTAAAAGTTACCTGCTTTACCTGTAAAAATGATTCTATGTTTAGTAATGCAAAGGGAAAGAATAGAGTGGTAAGATGAAGTCATTTCCTGTATATATGTATATATTTCTCTTCCTTAGTATGTTTTTATGTATTATTGTCTTTCCGGGGAGGGGGGGGACAAATTAAATGCTTAGGATCTAAAATTCTATCTCTATTTTGGATAATAAACTTTTTTTTTTTTTTAATCTTAAAAAGCCCTATGAAAATTCTCTAAATTTTTACTTTCATTTTGTTCTGTGTCTTTTCTCCAATACTGCATACACAGGAAACCATCATACACATTTAGGTTTACTATTAGATGAAGATTATGATGGACACAAAATAATAAATTGGAAGATAGCTGAGCACTACAGCTCTGTGTCTCTTTCATGAATCATGGAATATTGGTCAGTATTTCAAATATCTAGTTTCTTAGATTTCATTAGACCTCCTCAAAATGCCTCTTGGCTGTATTTTTACCCAGCTCCCTGGTGAGAAACAAAGTCTGAAACTCTATTCAGCTATAGTCTATATTTGTCTTCTGAAACTATGTGTACTTTGCTGATTCCATACATAAAAGTACTAGGAATAAAATCAATACTCCTATTTGTCTGAAAACTATGTGGAATGTCTGACAAGTCATGCAATTCACTTTACAAAGGGAAAAACAGACATTTTGATAGGCAAAATGATTACCTCCCAATCCTCTCTGATATCAAAAC
Organism: Mellivora capensis; assembly: GCA_004024625.1. Taxonomy (NCBI): domain Eukaryota; kingdom Metazoa; phylum Chordata; class Mammalia; order Carnivora; family Mustelidae; genus Mellivora; species Mellivora capensis. The sequence continues at coordinate 12,124 of PISX010008524.1, forward strand.
TGTTAGTTGTTAGCCTTCGTCTTAAGGATGGAACTACAGCTAGCTGTTCATAAAAACCTCTTTTAATGAGGAATGGCTGAGCTACTGACAAATGATCATTATCTTTCCTTTTTTGCAAAACAAACAAACAAACAAAAAAGCCTTGACATGATGAAGTATTCTAATCGATTCCAGCCTCTCTTCTGTTGTCAAAAAATCTATTAACCTATGGGGAACAGTGGCCTTAAAGGCCAAAGATTCAGCATGGCTGATTGAAGAAGATCCATAATTTTCATTTGGCAGTTTTGCCCAAATTAAAGGAATAAGAAAAATGGTTTGTTTGTTTTCTTTTTCTATTTTACCAGTAGCATGTTTTTTCTTCCATTCTGTCTGATTACTCTGACTTAAAGGGTTTTAGGATAGCTCCAAGTGTTCTGTCTGGACCTTTCCTATATTTGAGATACTTCTAGAATTTTACACTCATGGTGAAGCTCAAGCTAACACCCCCATCTCCTTGACAGTGTCTCAAACACTTATCTGAAGAAAGAAGGTATAAAATTTCCTCCTGACTCCTTGATGGTATCAGTCTTTGAAAGTCAACCAACCTTACTTTTCTGAAGGGAAAATCAATGTTTAAATCACAATTAAGAATAGCATAGATTCTGGGTTCTACTTTAGAATGCCATCAGTATTAGAATACTAAGTGAATTTAAAATGACTGACAACTCTTGAGGGAAGTTATCTTTTAAAATTCTTATGACACTATCAAATGATAAAAGACAAAGTCCCATTTAATTAATTATAATATGTATGTTTCTAAGTGCAGACTATATATATGTTAATTTATAGTTGGATAAAAATTAGTATCTTAGATTGTAATTTGAAAATGGTAGCAGTCTTTGGCATGGGAAAGGGATAAAAATAGCCTAGTGCTGAGAGATAAACCCTAATAATCTAAATAAGGTCATGGATAAAGACCTTCCTTGCCTTGGGATTCCAACTTCTGTGGAACATCAGAAGTTATCTCCTTTAGTGAATAGTCTAAGTTACATGGTTTCTTTCATATGCTTTTCTAATGTCAGGATAGGAAAAGTAAGCTAGAAAATGCAGATGTGACAAAACAAATCAGGGAACATTCTTATCAGTTCATATTAACTCAGGCCTCTGTCTTCCATAATTCTTTAATCTACCTCCTGGGCCTATGATTATTCTTCTTCTAAATTAAAAATATTCCGTGTACTCATGCCATCTTCATTTTTTATTAGAACTTACTCTCAGAAAATATATGTTTATAACCAGGTAAGATCTTCAAAATATTAACAACATATATAGAATAGTATGCATCCAATCAGAACTGATAGCTTCCATGGTACTAGAACAAGGCAGTGGGTATTCTCTACTGTGTCAAGCACTAACCCTGGGAAAATATATGTTGGAAGATAGGATGACTTCCCAGCACGTTTGAAATCACATCAGAGGTGAGATTTTATTTTTCCCCTCCTGAGGTCAACTATAAAATAATGTATAATTACATGGATTTCATTGGCTGACTTGTCTGAACACTTTTGGGATGTTTTGTTATTGAGATTTAGGGAATTTAAGTTTCTGTGGCTTCATGTATACTGATCCTGGGGTTATATGCTAAGGAACCACCAAGGACAGAGTCCATGAATTTCAAACTTCTTTATCTCAGTGATTGCTGTAATGCTCTTGGTTATCACAGTCTTAGTAAAACTAAAAAGCCAAACTAATTTATTGTAGTAAATTAGTTCAAGATATATTTATGTAGTATAGCAAGAAGTTGCTTAGATATATTTTGTTTACCTTATAAATATGATTTATATAACTTGTGAAAATAGATGCAAAAATTCTGAATACAAGATATTAGCACTATAGTTCAGGCATATATCAAGAATATAAAGGTGAAATAGGTTTAGTTTTAGAAACAAAAGGATGGTTTTAATATGAGTTTATGTGTGTACATACTTGATCACACCAACATAAGTGGTAAAATCATAAAGATAAACATATAAAATGTAGAACAGATATTTGATAACATTTAGCTATCATCTAAATAAAATACTAAACATACATAATAGAGGACAACTATATAAATATTACAAGCTACTTATAACTACTTGATAAAAATGTTATCCCAACATGGAAATAGTAAGCACTTTAATTAAAACAGGAAATAGCCAGGGATGCCAGTTATCACCTGTATTTCTTTAATACTTTCTTAGGGATTTTAACAGATGTGGTGGACAAGAAAACTAAGTAAAAAGAATAAACACTGGAAAAGAAGAGGCAAATTTAACTCCTTTACTATGACTGAATTCCTTTTGATTGAATTCCTAGAGAACCTGAAAGATTCCATTAACAAAGCTGGCAAGAAAAAAAAAATGAAGTTGATAATTTGTTTGCATATAACATTAACATGTAAACTCAATAATTGTTTATGCCAGCAGTATGCTCCCAGTAATAAAGGTTGGAAAAAGATACAATTTACAACAACACATAAATTCTAAAACTTAGAAAAATGCTTTAAGAAGAAATACATAACAATATAATTATTTTTAATATAGAAATTATAGTAAAAATGTTAATAAATATATAAAAGTTATAAACATATAAACATATGGCAAGACGTATATGTCTTTGGGTGTCAATCCAGTATCTTATAGATATGGATTCTCCAATTACTTTTGGGTTTTCAAAATAATTTCCTTACTCCTCGATAAACTAACTTCAACATTCATATGGCAAACTAATACCTGAAAATATCTAAAAAGAAATTTTAAGAAGGAGAAAGGGAGTACTAAATTGTCCATATCATATTATCTATTAATAAAACCATAATAACATCAGTGTGACACTAGCATTTGGAATAGATAAATAGCACAGGGTCACACGGCATGAGGTACAGAGATAGTTCTCAGTACATAAGAATGTATTATTTGGGGGCGCCTGGGTGGCTCAGTGGGTTAAGCCTCTGCCTTCGACTCAGGTCATGATCTCAGGGTCCTGGGATCCAGCCTCATGTTGGGCTCTCTGCTCAGTGGGGAGCCTGCTTCCTCCTCTCTCTGCCTGCCTCTCTGTGTACTTGTGATCTCTCTCTGTCAAATAAATAAATAAAACCTTAAAAAAAAAAGAATGTATATGTAAAAAGTGGTATTTCAGTTTTGTAGTAAACAAATGCATTATTTTAAATATTCTGGCTTCCCAAAAATGAGATTTTACCGTACAGAAGAGAGGCTTTTCAAATGATAAAAGCAGACATGTAAAAAAACAAATAAATACGTATATTATATAGTGTAACATTATTTAATATATATAATATATAATATATATACTACAGTGAGAAAATATAAATCAATACCTATACAGTCTGGAGTCATGGAAAATATTATTTATCAAATATAAAGCATCTTCCTTCAGTTCAGGTCATGATCCCAGGGTCTTGGGATTGAGTCCCCTAGTCATTGGGGAGTAGCCTGCTCAGTGGGAATCTGCTTCCTCTCCCTCTGCCCCTCTGCCTCTACCCCTCCCTCTGCATGTGCTCTCTCTCTTTCTCTCTCAAATAAATAATATGTTAAAAAATTAAAAAGTAGAATCCTACAAGCAATAAAAAACAATATAAGCATATGTGTTTGGAGGAATTATATATCTATATATTTTTCAATACAGAAAATATTCAAATGATAAGTCTAGATTCTTAGTCTACACAAAGAGCTCTTAGCTCTTACAAATTGACAAGCAAAAGGCAAGCAACTCAATACATAAATGGGCCAAAATTTTGAATAAAAAATTCTGAGATCATATTCAAATGGCTAACCAACACATGAAAAAATACTTTGAATCACTGATAATAAGATAAATACAAACTTTGATAACATGAGATAGTTTTATATGCACTGGACTGGAAAACAATAAAAAGAGGCAAAATTTTTTGCCATCTCAGGCGCCTGGGTGGCTCAGTGGGTTAAAGCCTCTGCCTTCGGCTCGGGTCATGGTCCCAGGGTCCTGGGATCGAGCCCCGTATCGTGCTCTCTGCTTGGCGGGGAGCCTGCTTCCTCCTCTCTCTCTGCCTACCTCTCTGCCTGCCTCTCTGCCTACTTGTGATTTCTGTCGGTCAAATAAATTAAATCTTTAAAAAAAAGTTTTTTTTTTGCCATCTGGCAGGGTGGAAAAATGGTATTCTCATTTGTTGAGTACTGTAAAATGTGAAATTGCAAATACTTTGAAAAACCAACTTGAAAATATATTAAAATTTTAAATTACCTATCATCCTAACAAACCTAAGTGTAGAATTTATTTGTTCACGAACTAGAACTTAAACATATAAAAAAGTTTACTGAAGGATTTTTGTAGAACTGCTATAGAAGCCTATTATTCTTTGTGATGGATTATCAAATTATGCCATATCCAACTATGAGGTAATATGCAGCCATTAAAGAGACTTAGTTTAAGCTCTAAAAGTTTACTTTCAAGGTATCATAAGATATGTTGAGAAAGAAATGTGAGATGCAGAAAACTGTGTCAAACTTGAATATTTTTGCAGTATGTTAATGAACATTCTCATATACATATATATGTAGATTTAAATAGAAGTTCAGAAAAACATGGAATATATATATTCCATTATTAATTTGGCTTACACAGAGGGGAAGAGGGAGGTGAGAGAGATGAGAGTAAGACAGTATTCTAAAGATAATTCTATTAAATTAGCCTATAGCTGTATAAAACTTAACATGTGTGCATGAGTGATCTTAAATTTATAAATAATTGAAAGAATTTTTAAAATAAAGAAAAAGTTCAAAGAATCGTCCCCTGACTGGTTAGTGAACCATTTAAAAAAATAAAGCCTGTTACTTTTACTTTAAAATACTAAGCAAGCTTATTTAAATGTGGTAAAGAGATTTCATTCCATGATGTTAAAACAATTTAACAAAATTGCTTTATTCTTTAACTTTGTATATAACACATGCATCATGTGAATTTCTTCAAAGATTTTCAGTAAAAGAACAAGTAGTAAAATGGTTAACTGTCATTTGTAGTTTGCATAGATGATGACACATTCATTTATGCTTCAGTAACTATTATCTTTCTGTCTACTTCAGAAGTCTCATTTCACATGTGACAGACTGACAAATTGAGGATGTATTTCTATTTTCTTTATGAATATTCATTCTTTTAGGGTGTGGTTTAAAATGTATTATCAAGAACCTTAAAAGAATACTATATAATACTTTTATTTGTGTGTGATAATTATGTGTGATAATGTTTCACCTTAGGACAAAGCTAGAAAGAGCACTTAATTTTTTCTTATTAAAACTTTGTTTTTTAGAGCAGTTTTGGTTCACAGCAAGAGTAAAGGGAAGGTACAGATATTTTCTCATATACCCCTTACCACACACATGCATAGTCTCTCCCATTGTCAATATTCCCAGTCAGAGTGGAACATTGGTTACAAATGATGAATTGTGCACTTGCATATTATAATCACCCAAAGTCCATAGTTTACATTATGGCCCACTCGGTGTTGTACATTCTGTGGGTTTGGACAAATGTATAATGACATGTGTTTATATTTTGGCATCATACAGAATATTTTCACTACCCTAACATCCACAGTTCTCCACCTACTTATCCATCCCATACCCCAAACTCCTAGCAACTACTGATCCTTTTACTGTCTCGATAGTTTGCTTTTCTCAGAATATTATACAGCTAGAATCATACAATATGTAGTCTTTCTAGATTGCTTTTTTTCCACTGAGTAATACTCATTTAAGATTCCTTCATGTTGGGGCACCTGGGTGTCTCAGTGGGTTAAACCCTCTGCCTTCGGCTCAGGGAGCCTGCTTCCCCTCCTCTCCCTCTGCCTGCCTCTCTGCCTACTTGTGATCTCTGTCTGTCCAATAAACTAATAAAATTAAAAAAAAAAAGAAAAAAGATTCCTCCATGTCTTTTCACAGTTTGATAGCTCTTTTTTCTTTTTCTTTTTCTTTTTTTTCTTTTTTTAACACTGAATAATACACTTAGTCTGGATTTACTAGCTTATTTATCCATCTACTTACTTAATCTTGGATCCTTCCAAATCTTAACAATTATGAATACAGCTGCTATAAACATCTATGTGCAGGTTTTTTTATTTTTTATTATTTTTTTAAAGATTTAATTATTTGAGAAGGAGAGAGAGAGACACCAAGTAAGCAGAGAGGCAGGCAGAGAGAGAAGGAGAAGCAGGTTCCCGGCCAAGTAGAGAGCCAGATGCGGGGCTTGATCCCAGGACCCTGAGATCATGACCTGAGCAGAAGGCAGAGGCTTAACCCACTGAGCCACCCAGGCGCCCCCTATGTGCAGGTTTTATGTGGACACAAGTTTTGTGGGTTGTTGTTTTTTTTTTTAGATTTTATTTTTTATTTATTTGACAGAGAGAGATCACGAGTAGGGACACAAGTTTTTAACTCATTTGGGTAAATACCAAGAAGTATGATTATGGATAGTATAGTAAGAACATGTCTAGTTTTGTAAGAAACCACCAAATTGTTTTCCAAAGTAATTGTACCATTTTGCATATCTCCCAGCAATGAACAAAGCTTTCTGTTGCTCTATTTCATCATCAGTACTTAATATTGTCAGTGTTCTAGATTTTGGCCATTCCAACAGACGTGTTTTGATTTGTAGTGTTGTTTTAATTTTCACGTCTCGATATATAATGTGGAACATTTTTTTCTTTTATTTATTCATTTATTTATTTATGTTTTTAAAAGATTTTATTTATTTATTTGACAGACAGAGATCACAAGCAGGCAGAAAGGCAGACAGAGAGAGAGGAGGAAGCAGGCTCCCTGCCAAGCTGAGATCCCGATGTGGGACTTGATCCCAGGACCCTGACTGAGATCATGACCTGAGTCGAAGGCAGAGGCTTAACCCACTGAGCCACCCAGGTGCCCGGAACATTTTTTCATATGCTTATATGCATTTGTACCTTTATCTGTTCAGGTCTGTGGCCCATTTTTAAATTGGCTTGATCTTGTTGTTTCTCGTTTCTGAAGTTCTTTGTATATTTGTAATAATAATCCTTTATCAAGCAAACACGTTTTATTTTCTTGCAACTTACTTCTTTATCAAGGACTCAACTGAGGTGCCTGAGTGGCTGAGTTGGTTAAGCCTCTGCCTTCCACTGGGGTTGTGATCACAGGGTCCTGGGATTGAGTTCCACATCGGCTCCTTACTCAGCGGGGAGTCTGCTTCTCCCTCTGGTCTTCTCCCTGCTCATGAGCTCTCACTCACTCGTTCTTGCTCTCTCTCTGAAATAAATTGAAAAAAAAAAAAAAAGGAACTCAATTGACACAGAGATATAATAGGAATCATTAAAACTAAAATAAGGTGAACAACTAAGGAATATCTGCCAGAAAGAATAGTAAAAGTACTAGTAGGTTATAGGAGTAATGAAGATTATAAAATTGAGATTATCTTCTCAAATTGTTAGCCTTTGTTGTCTTATAATTTAGGTCCAGTTGAAGTAATATTTAATTATGTTAATGTGAAGCAGAGGTATGGCACATTAGAAACAAAATTGAGGTTACATTGAATTTTTAGTGTAGCCTTTGTATTATTAGGATAGTTACAGTTGCTAGGAGAAATTCTGAGAAGTGTCTTTTCTAACTTCTAGAAATTTACATTTTCAAAGTCCAACTCAGAAACATACAGCAATTAAAAGTATAAGTAGGATAAAAATATTCCCAAATCAAGGTCTTCTGTGTGGAATTTATAAGGAAATTACTCCATTATTTTTGCAAATGGTCATTAGTCATTCCAACTATATAATACTATATGAGAAATTCTACATTTACAATGAAGACAAACAGGGATCTTGTATAGAGTATGAAGTAGTGAAAAGACCACTAGAACCAGAAAATCTGTTTCATCTTGTTTTTTATTGAAATGAGCCATCTGGCTTTGGGAAAATTACTTAGTATCTTTTATCTTCTGCCTCTATGTCCATGACCTTCTAACCCAGTTTACTTTGGAAAGTCTTAGTTTATACCCCTGTCCTGGTAAAATATTACTCATGTACCATTCACTATCAAAAATGTGCTGTTTTTGATAATATATTATAATTTTAACCTTACTTATGTGCGGATACACACACACTTTTGCATGGTATCTCAGCCTCTTTGAAGCCTATCCACAGAGCCCACAGAACCCAGAAGGAAGTGGTTTCTAATTTTAGTGTGCATACAGATCTCTTGATTACTTGTTATATACCACATATAGAATACAGGGCTGTCTTCCAAAATGTCTTGTTCAGAAGCTCTGTTATGAGTAACAAAGGTCTTTTTACTAAGGTGGCAATTTTGAGAGCTGTTCACTACTCTGCAGCTCTGATTTCAAGCCATGATAGACTTTTGTTTTTCCCCTTTGTTTTTAGGTGAAACGTATGACTAGTTCTAGTCATTGAGTTGAAGAAGAAATGGTATTTGTCATCTATGGGCTGGAATTTTATCTATCATCTATCTATCTATTTTTTTATTTTGGCAGAGTGACAGGCAATATTTGACATGGTAGCTGATCTGCCAACCTCATTCCTTAAATGACCTCTATTAGCAGAGATTCCTTCCTTGCCAACCCTGTTGATGATCATGAAGTATGAATGAGTAATAATAAACATTTGCCATTTTAAGCTATTGATTTTTTAAAAATTTTATTTATTTATTTGACAGAGAGAGAGAGATCACAAGTAGGCAGAGAGTAGGCAGAAGGAAAGGGGGAAGCAGGTCTCCAGCTGAGCAGAGAGCTGGATGCAGGGCTTGATCCCAGGACTCTGAGATCATGACCTGAGCTGAAGGCAAAGGCATAACCTACTGAGCCGCCCAGGTGCCCCTAAGCTATTGATGTTTTTAAGCCTTCAGGCAGATCTGACCTATCTTGATGGATATATGGATGGTTCAGTCCACACTTTGAGAGTATTGGATAAAAAGCATATTGATTCAAAGTTAATACCTCTATACTGGAAGAATCCCAGTGAATTATGAATCCCAATAGGTAAAGATTGTATAAGAGAGACAATGATAAAAGAGTTTCAAAAGCTATTTCCAGAATGGTAGATGGACTTGGAGGGGAGAGAAATTAAGAGGAGTGTTATAAGAATATCAAATGATCACAGATGTCAAATGCTGTAAAGTTGAGTAAAATAAGGATTGGAGGTATGTGTGGCATATGTACCATTTTTGTGTTCAACAAGAAAAGGTTTTGTGAAGAGTTGATAAGTCAATGATGAAAAAAGACATTTAGATAACCAGTGTAAATTATTCATTGAGACCCTTCACTTTGAAGGCAAGAAAAATTATATGGTGGTATCTCGAAGAGATAGGTGGCACTGAGGGGAAGAAATCTAATTATATGAGAGATTAGAACAATGTTTCTCAACCCTGTACACTAATTAAAATTATCACCTGGGGGGAAAAAGATGTCAAGACCTACTACTGGCCAATTGATCAGAACCTCTGGGTATAGAACCAAAGCATTGGCATCTGTAAGAGTACTCTGCATGATTATAGAGTCACATTATGAAAATTACTGACAAAAATCACACTTTAATCCTACTGGGAAGAACCTACTGGAAAATATCTCTGATAGAAAAGATAATCTATAGCAAAATAATCAAGAATTTCAAAGAATATGCAACCAAAGCTGAGGTAGAAAGATTAAACTTAAAAGAATACATTTTCCCCACATTATAGCCTCAGAGCGGGAGGAGAATGTGTATAGTACATATAGTTCTGTTTATTGGAGAGAAAGTTGATAGAGTTTGCATCTGATAGAAACTTCTATTTTTATCAGTATAGCAAAGGGAAAGTAATATTCTGAGTACAAGGTGATATAAGGAGGTCAGAGGTTTAAAGAGAGGTAACTTACTGAAGGAACATTGTGATATCTCTGGGAAATATTGAAGTGAAAACCACAAATTATTATAAACTTGTCAGATATGTGATTTTTTTTCTCCAGAAATGTCCAGCTCCCCAGTAGTAGTCATAGACAGAGCTTCTGATTGGGTTCACCGTGGTTGTGGATTTTGTCATGAGGTTGTAATGGGAAAGCAGTGGTTCAGAGTGATGTGGGTATTTTCAAAATAGCAATTAAAATGAGGGTCTTTTTGCTTGGAATTAAAGCTGGATACAGAAGAAATAAAGGGAAGATGCCATTTTTTTGCATCATATCCTGGTGGTCTGCGTGAAACCTAAGTACAGGAAAATGAAGACAGCAGCCAAGATTGTGGCCAGAAAATGGCATGTTTAAGTTAACAGTTTTGGAGATGAATTGGATTTGCCTGGTATTTGGAAAAATTATTTTTATGAACATTGATATGCTAAAATAATGATAAGGCTTAGATTGGAAAGAATAAATTTAGAAGTCTTTATGATTAATGACTAATTATTTAGTGACAATGTTAGGGAAATTTGGAGACCACTACAATGAGAAGAGGTTGTATAGTCAGATATGATTAACTCACAGGAGCAAGATCTATAAAGCTGGGAGGGCAACTGCTTAGAAAGGACATTGGAGAGCTGTGAGGACACCATCTCCACCATCAGACCTGAAGTACACAGAATATGAGAGAGACAGCTGTAGTAGAGCATCATAGATTTTCCTGTTTCAGCTATGATATGGGTGAGAAAACAGTGAGATATCATGTGTTAGTGAAAGCTACCGTGAGCTAATAGGAGTTGGGTTGATACTGGGAGGAGAAAACTCCAAAGGAAACTTCATTCTGAAGATCTTTAACTTAGGGATTTCTACTGGTTTGTTAGAGGTGATCTGAATGACTTCTGCTTTGAAGGAAGTAAGGTGGGTTTTATCAGACAAGCTCCAAGCATCTCTTCCAAGTGTTTGAGGCTTAGAGTGCTCTTCATTTCATATGAGAACATCAGTGCTTTAAAGTTGCCTCAGATAATTCTGTAATAGAGTGATATGGGAATATGGGAATATGGGAATAATAGTATGGGAAGTAATATAACTAAATAATATGGGAAGTAATATAACTAAACCCCAAATAAAAAAGATTTCAGAGTGCCTAATAGGATATAGGGAACTTTCCTAAGAGATAAAGTTCTATTGACATGGCAACAGTCTCCCATTAACTATTTTAAGCTGCTTCAGTTTCTGTTCTCTAATTTGTCAGAGGTAAATATAGTAGTAATGGAAATGGATATTGTTGAGAGACTTCTTTATAGTCACATAAATCTTCTCAAAGCTTCTAATACTTAGGAAACACATATATACAAGATATTCTATATTGAGTCAAGTAACGAGTACAATAGTTTACTGGATAAACTTACCTTTCATAACCAACTGTTGCCTTTCCCTTTCTGCAATGTTCTTTTTTTTTCTTTTTAAAGATTTTATTTATTTATTTGACAGAGAAAGATCACAGGTAGGCAGAGAGGCAGGCAGAGAGAGAGAGAGAGAAGCAGGCTCCCTGCTGAGCAAAGAGCCCGATGCGGGCTCGGACCCAGGACCCCGAGATCATGACCTGAGCTGAAGGCAGCGGCTTAACCCACTGAGCCACCCAGGCGCCCCCTGCAATGTTCTTTTAACCTAAAACACAAATATTAAAACAAATGAATCCCACCTACTTAAATTGGTATTTTGAAAACCCTATTTTGATATCTAGTAATACTATTTTATAGATAAGATTCACCACTGGTACAACTGAAACTTTAAAGTGTAACTTTTTAAATACCACTATGCATTTCCAACAATCATGAAGTAAAAGCACATCAGCAATTTGAACAGGGACAATTTAATGTAAATCATTACTAACTTGTAGAAAGGGTAACTAACTAAAAGGACTAGGACTCTAGAAATACAGAAAAAGCAAATGCAAGAAGCACCAAGTACCTCTAGGGCTGAAAAAAAATGACAAGGAAGAGACTAAGAACTTAGGGAAAATCCTTGGGCCCCACCTCCACCCATCCCAAAGCTGAGATTCTGAACTTGTAGAAGAATGTGTGTCTGCCACAGAAACATATAGTCCACCAGAGGCAGAGAAATTTGATAGAGGAATAGATGACGACTGTAGGGGTGAATCATTAGGAGGCAGAGAAATTCACAAGACATTGTGGTCAGGTCAAAGTTGGTTTGTAATAATAGTCCAGAGGATGGGCAACAAACATCTTGAAGGGCACAGGTGAACAAGAACTGGTCTGCAAGGACCATGAAGATAAGCACCACTGGGCCTCCCACAGGCCTACTGCCAGCAGGCATTCATACAAAGCAACAACACATCATAGCCAGGGAGAGAGGCATTTTCTTTTGTGATAGACTCGCAATAATCCTCATCTATCCTCTATGAAACAGCTTAATATCACTCTAGTTATCAAAGCAGAAATGTTTGCAGAATTCAACTCCAGAATCATCAGCATTTCAAAAAAGCATGAAGTTAGTACTGAGAGGAAATATACTGTCTCAGCTTTTATATTGAAAAATCAGAAAATATTTCTAAATTATGACGTCTCAAGAGCAGCAGAGCAAAAAAGTAACTACCATGCACATATAATTATCTATATGATTTTAGCTTTCAACATATTCAACCCCAAAGATGATTTTTGGAGTAATGAAGCAAAAGGATCAATGTTTTGTATTAAAATGCCAATTCAGATGTAGACATGACTGAAGAATCTGTGTTAAACACTAATACATTAAGATTGCTTTTATATACTACACAGAGATAAATTTTATAAGTGAGGAATTTTATTTTGTAAACCATTTGAAATATTATATGCCAGTTTTGCAGGTTGATGTAAATGGAGATATGAGCTAGAACAACCCCTATGTCCAAATATGCGTTCTATCTATGGGTCACATTACATTCACTTACAGTGTTTGGCTAACATTTTTGGCTAATTGTCTTCTTCCCTAGCTACTTCTTTGGAAATGTAAATATTTCCAAGATGTTGTTTAACTGTTGCCAGCCACCTTTAGAGTCAAATACATAAGCAGTTTTTTTTAAACAGTCATTACTCTTCATAGAAACAAATAGCATGCTCCCCAGGTTTTCAGGGAAATCTTGAACTTCATTCTTATCAAAATCCAAATGCTGCACTTAAATGTTAGTCTAAAACCATAAGTATTTTTTTTAAGATTTTATTTATTTATTTGACAGAGATCACAAGCAGGCAGAGAGGCAGGCAGAGAGAGAGGAGGAAGCAGGCTCCCTGTTGAGCAGAGAGCCCGATGTGGGGCTTGATCTCAGGACCCTGAGATCATGACTTGAGCTGAAGGCAGAGTCTTTAACCCATTGAGCCACCCAGGCGCCCCTAAAATCTTAAGTATTAAGTATTCTAAATGTTCTTCCCTTTTGCTATCTTAAAGTGGATTTGAGGTTATCTTGCTCAATTGCCCATATTTTCCATTTAAGAGAATGGCAAGCATGTGTAAACTAGCTTACTTCAGGGACATGAAACTCAAATCATCAGACTACACAATTTAACTCAACATCCTTTTATTTCTGGTGAGGTAAAATAAAGACCATGAACAAAAGAAGTGGAAGAACTTAAAAAGGTGCAGGGAGAAACATGAAAACTAAAGTGGGATCAATGTGATGGGCACCACAGAATTTTAACTACACATGCCCCCATCTCAACTCTGTAATTGTCTCTACATCAACTCATTGTTGAAAAATGAAATTCAGTCAACCAATCAGCTGATTTTTGTGGCTGTTGTTGCTTTTAGTGGTTTCTCCACATAATGGCATACAACTGACCTGACTGCTTTTATATTTCTTACTGAATTGACTTTCTTGGCAAACCAAATTACTGAGTCTTTTGTTATGTTTCAAACGTAACTGGAATCCTGTCTGTGAAAGATGAATAGGATTGTTAATCAACATCTATAAACCATGTTTAACAAATGGCAATAAGAGAACTACCAACAAGAAAATTTAGTTTCGTTTTTCAATTTTCTTTAACTCAGTATAACTCATGAAGAATGGCAAAAGATTTTCAAGCAGTAATTGGACTGTGGGGAAAAGAGGGGTCACTCTGGGTAGCCTGGTCAAGGGGCATATTATGAAGAGGAATCTTACATAGGAAATTATTTGGCTCCGACACAAATTTGTGGAAAGTAGCTAGTACAGACCAGCCTAGTGGGTATTCAGACTCACAAAAAATGCTAGATGATATGGATACATTTGGTGGGATTTTGCCATTTTACAATGACCTCTTACTTTTTGAGAATTGCCTCCCTAACCCCGGGGATTAAGTGCTATTGTTGTACTATGTGCCATGTCAATTTGGCCACAACTCATCACAGGAGATAAGCTTCTGCCTCGTGCTGGGCCAATCATATTCTGTCCCCTGAGAAGTCTGGATTGGGATTCACAGACACTGTTGAGTCTCTCTCTTTCTCTCTGAGCCAGAATTATAAATTGCGAACTTAGAAACTGTGGGGTGCCCATCCTCAACAATGAGAGTGGAGAATGATGCAGTTTCTAATGTTAAAAACTGAGGCAGATATTAGAGAAAGCAGAGCTGATTATTAGAGAAGAAATTCATTTTGGCTTTTTGGTTCCTGGTTCCAGTCCCTTGGAAAAAACAATCGTTTTTTCTATTGTCTCACAAATTCCTCCATTATTTGCTCAAGCTAGCTCTGGTTATTAACTTGAGGAAATATATATATGTATGTGTACATACATATATATATTTTTAAATCACAGGATTTTATTATTTCAATGTGTACTATAATTCCTCTCATCATACAGTCAAAATGTATATAGCCCATGTGCCTTACAGAAAGTGAATGCTCAAGTTAAACTGTCCAGGAAGATCGATGGGATTAATAACAACACTTTGTGCCTTATGTTAAAATGTCAACAAGACATTGTGTCTAGCTTTTTAAAACTTGTTTTTAATTCAAATAAACTGTTTATAACACAGGGAAATTTTTTCCTTTAATAATGCCATTTTCTACATATGTGAACCAAGGCTTCAGAAAAGCATTCTGTCAAATACTTTCTCAATTTCTTTTTAAGATTTTATTTGTTTACTTGAGAGAAAGGGTGGGGAGGGACAGAGGAAGAGGGAGAAGCAGACTCCCCGCTGTGCAGAGAGCCTTACATGGGGCTCGATCCCAAAACTCTAGTATCATAAACTGAGCTGAAGGCAGACGTTTAACAGACTTGAACCATCCAGGCACACCCTCTCCATGTGTTTTATTTAGTTTTTAAATCAAAGAAAATAATTAATTATTTTCCCTAAATTTTAGCTATTTGATAGGATTTCTTGGGAGATACTGTGATATAGGGTATTACAACAAATTTAAAGAAAAACAAGGATGTATAGTTAAACATCTGTCTTGTGTTTAAGTTCTTATGGACAAACCATCAAACAAATAGAAGGTTGTGTTAGAGGGCATATAAAAGCTGAGTACCAACCAAATAAAAAAAAGACAACATAAATTGTTATCATCGATATAACATTGGTAATAGGAGTAATAGTTGAAGCGGCTTTTGAAGTACTGGTAGTAGTATAGCTGATATTTAATGAGCCCCTAATTTTGTGCCTGGAACTCTGCCATATCTTTTTTTTTGGTTTTCTTATTAATCTTCATAGCAATTATGACAAGTGTTATCATTTTACAGATGAGAAAAGTTAAAACCTAGTGACATTAATAATAATTTTAGGGACACTTGGGTCAGTCAGTCCATCGAGTGCCCGACTTTTGTTTTCAGCTTATGTCCTAATCTCAGGGTTGTGGGATCGAGTCCTGCATCAGGCTTCATACTCAGCGCAGAGTCTGTTTGGGATTCTCTCCATCCTGTTCCCTATGCCCCTCCTTCCAAGTGTGCTCACTCTTTCTCTCTCTAAAATAAATAAAATATTTTCAAAAAAGAAAAAAATAATAATAATTTTAAAAAGTCCTTGAGATTCAATTCAGTATTTTAAGTTTATGTTTTGAGAAGATGAATTTTGGTATGTGAGACCCATACTTTAAATATGAAACATACCCATTACAGTTTTTCTTTTGAGGCTTTTTTTCCAGCCACTTCCATCTACCTTGCAGCAGGCCTTCTCCTTATACTTAAATATTTAATAAAGAGCATGAAAAGTCATTATAATATCTTCCAACCAAAATATTAAACCCAAAATATTTTGCTGTAAAGCCAGCCCCTAAACTTTATTGTCAGGGGAACACAAGTATCTATACCTTTTACTGTTCTTACTCCAATTTTCTATACAATTTTCATTCTTTCTGATGTTAATTTTCACTTCAGGGTATGACATCCTCTGATATTTGAAAATAAATGACAGGTTTTTCCAAGTTTAGAGTGACTAGGTTGTTAAGATTATAAATGTGTACTCTCAGACACTTGAACATTGTTCACAAATTGGATTTTTGAAGTGTTAGCAATGTTCTTTTTGAGGGATTAGTCTCTCCTTCAATAGAGATGGGGAGAAGGAGCATCCTAAATGCCACATTCCACTGACTTTACCACACTCAGTTTTAAAGCTCAAGACCCCAACTTCTCTCTTGCACTATTTTTCATCTCTTTATCTTATATTTCTGCTTTGCCAGCCAGATTACATGTTTTTAGTGCATCTTGAGAATTTTGTCTATGGATCCTAATAGTGTCTTCATCCTCCTTTTCATGTCAGTCTGTATTATTTCAAGGCAAGTGAGTCAGTGAAAACATTTTATTTCACCTATTTTTACCTTGTAAAATTCGGAGGAATAAATGGAACAGAGAGATGAAAGTGCAGGCATCTTCATCAAAGACAGGTCCACTCCTTCCTCTTCAAGGAAAAGTTCACCTTTGCCATGGGGGCAACACTACTCTGGAGATTCTCATCTTAGGAAGGAAGTCTAAAAGTACGCTTTTCTTCTCTCTTTACTCCTAGATAGTGACTAGAATGTGTAGGAGAGTTTTTTGAAAATCCAGTCAATATAACCCGTTCTCTCATCGGAGGGCATTAACCGTGGAGTGTACAAACTTGTCAGTGATTCTGAATCTTGCAAGTAATTGACAGAGTACTTCACAATCCACTGACATCCGAGAGCCCTTTTCAAGCAGACCATCCCACTAAAACTACTTTTTTCTTTGGTCTTAAGGACATTCGCAAACTACTTAGTCAATTGTGTTGCTGTATATAAAAGACTAAATCAAATTCTCAGAAACATGGAGCATGAGTATTACATACTCCAGGAACATAGAAACCATGAAGGGCCCAAATTTTATAAGACTATCTTTTCAATTATTATAAATATTGAATTATTATTTAGTTAAATAAGTATAAAATTTTTAAGATACTTTTTAATAGGACAGGAGAAATGGGAGATATGTACTAAGAATATGGATGCACATGTATGAGAGAAATAGAATTGCCACTCATTACTTTGAGGAATAATTTTCCTCCTTATAAAACAAAATTTTATTATATAACAGGTTTGTAACAGAAAGAAATCAAAGTTTAGTATTATTTGGTCATGTTTTAAGAGTGAATATATATATATATTCATATATACATACACAAAATTCTAAAATATTTTCCAATCTGAACTATTTTTAAACAGGTTTATAATTAATTTAAAAATCAAAATTTAGGGGCACGTGGGTGGCTTTGTCCGTTAACCGAACTGAGCCTTTGGCTCAGGTCACGATTCAGGGTCATAGGATCCAGCCCTGCATTGGGCTCCCTGCTCAGCTGGAAGCCCGTGTCTCCTTCTCCCTCTCCCCATGCTGTGTTGTCTCTCTCTCGGTCAAATAAACAAATACAATGTTTAAAAATAAATAAATAAATAGAAAAAAAATCTATATTTAGGGGCACCTAGGTGGTTGAGCTAGTTAAGTGCTTGACTCTTGATTTCAGCTCAGGTCATGATCCCGGGGTCCTGAGATCAAGGCCCAGACTGGGCTCTGTACTCAGTGCAGAGTCTGCTTGAGATTCTCTCTCTTCCTCTCTGTCTGCTCTTCCCCCTAGTTGTGCTCTCTTTCTCTCTAAAATAAATAAAAATAAATCTTAAAAAAAAAATCAAAGTTTAGATAATTATGGTGAACTTTGTGGTTGGACAAATTGGTTAAGGTTTTGACATGCAGATTTTTCCTCTTAATATAATCCAACATGTACATTCTTTGGAGTTTGTATAAGTTTGGTGTTAGAATGTTTATTTGTCATTAAAGAGGTTATATCTCTATGTCAGAAAAATGGTAACTAGGAAAAAAAAATCATGTGTAATCACCATGAGAATATTTTATTTTATTCACTTTCAATCATATATATATATACTTCTGCTTACAAACATATATGAAACTGTATAGTAAAAATTACAAATATAATTTTATATTCTTATTTCTTATATACCTCATTTCACTTAACATTACATTTGTATGCATTTTTTCAAGTTACTTAGTTGCTCTAAAAAGTATTTTAAAACATAATTTTGAGGGGCACCTGGGTGGCTCAGTGGGTTGAAGCCTCTGCCTTCGGCTCAGGTCATGATCCCAGGGTCCTGGGATCGAGCCCCGCATCGGGCTCTCTGCTCAGCGGGGAGCCTGCTTCCCTTCTCTCTCTGCCTGCCTCTCTGCTTACTTGTGATCTCTGTCTGTCAGATAAATAAATAAAATCTTAAAAAAAAAACATAATATTGAGTTACTTTTATTTTATGGATGCCAAAGAATTATTTAACTATTACTTAACAATTGCTCATTTATTGTTTTATTATTTTACATTTCTAAACACCCTGCAGTAAACCTTCTCATACATATATATTTTATTGGTGATTACTGCTTTAAAGTAGGTTTCTTGATGGAAAATTGAGAGCATAAGATGTATTCATATTTTAGACTTTAATTGCACATTTTAACATATTTTCCAGGGAGTTTGTAGTAATCCAAACTCTTATCAGAAGTGTACCTTCAGTATTATTTTTCACCAAATGTTTGGTTTCTTACTGGGATAATATTGTGTTATGCTTATGTTTTCTATAAAGCTCAACAAATCTTTTGTGAATCCAGGCATGGTATAAATGATATTAGAAGTTACATACCTTTAATTCAGTCTGTTTTTTTTTATTCCTTGAATTTGTTCAATATTTCCTTGTGTTCTTGCTCATTCTTTTTTTCATTGTAACATGATATTCATTATTATCATCCTTAGATTACTGTTTGTTGTTCATTAAGAGTTTTTAGAATCATTTTCCCAATAGTCACACATGAAACGCACTCAGATACCTACATGCACTTGGCTTTTAATATCTTTGACTTAGTAACAATTTATACTTCTTTTACATTAGGCTTCAGTTGTTTCCCTAAGAAACCTGTTATTTATCAACTTTTTTTCTAACACTGGTTCTTTATTTGCTTTTATCTCATTTATGTCCTCTCTTATATATATACCACATCATGAAAACTCAACTATGCTGTTACCTCATGAAAGTCTTCTTTTTATCATATGATGTACTTTTCTAAGAAAATAATATTAGGTGCTCCTAGAGGGTATGGAAGCTGAGTTGACACTTCTAGATTCAGTTATTTCTTCTCACATTTATAAAGCATATCCTCTAGAAATATTTAACAGCAAAGCTGTTAAGTAAGAGTCAATTCAAAACCTGATTTGATGAACCTGAGAAAGGTGACACTTTGAATAAAGGAAATTTAATTTATTTTAATACTTACTAATATAATACTTTAATACTTATTTATTTTGATACTTATCTTTGGAAGTAACTACTGCTGGTAACCCCATTTTTGAAGAGGAAACTGACTTACAGAGAGGTTAAGTAACTTGTTCAAAAGTAACATAGTAGCTAAGTAATGGAGTAGAATTATAAGGTAGTTGGTTCCAGAGTTGGCCCTTAACAATTGCAAGATGCTTCCTTTCAAGAATAATGGAGACCCCTATGAATACAGCTTCTATAAACATTCTTCTACATATTTTTGGTGAAGCTAGGGAGGCATTGTATTAATCTAAGAGTAAAATTGTGGGTCATGTGTAGTATTCATATTCAGCTTTATAAACCATTGCTACACAGTTTCACAACATAGTAATGTTATTTTTCACTCCCACCAGCAATGCTTGAGTGTGATTTCCCACATCCCCCTGATATTTGCTACTTTTTAAAAGATTTTTAAAAATTTATTTGTCAGAGAGAGAGAGCGAGCACAGAAACAGGGGGAGCTGAAGGCAGAAGGAGAAGCTGCAGGACTCCATCCTGGGACCCTGGAATCATGACCTGAGCCAAAGGCAGACACTTAACTAACTGAGCTGCCTGGCGTGTGTGCGTGTGTGCGTGTGTGTGTGTGCGTGTGTGCGCGCGTGTGTGTGTGTGTGTTAGAGACAGCCAGCCAGCCAGCCAGCCAGAGACAGAGAATGAGAGAGAAATGCAGAGACAAAGAGACAGATCAATATACAAACAATGTTATCCCCTGAAAAGTTTAAAATGCTTGATTCTAGGTTATTTTGGGGTAGGCATAAAATATGTGGGCCTCCATGTGTATACTTTGTCTGTTTTTTTTAATAAGAGATGAGAAAATTACATTTACTAATTTGAGGAATGTTGGCATGGAGGAAGGATTAATACAAAATTCTGGATTTGAGAAAAACAGAAAGAAGATATAAACAGTCAATCTTAGGAAGGTATAAGTGTCTCTATTTCAGAATTATCCTCATTTAGAAGTTTCTAAAAACATAACTTGTTTATGCATTATTCATGCACTTGTCTGCACACACACACACACACACACACACAAATTTCCAATATACTGAAAGAGAAGTAGGGACAGACTTAAACCTTGTTTAACAAAGCACAAACTCCTATTTCTACAAAGTTATCTCACTTCTGACAGATCATGCTTCTGAATGCTTGATGTTTAGTCTCTAAAGTTGGCTCGTACCTGCTGTTAAATTAAGATATGAATTCCAATTGTAACAGCACTGTCCTTTCTTTAGAAGCAGGATTTGTTGAGATCCCAAAATCTTGTTCTCCTAAAAAAGAATAGTTAAGTTCTAATTTTGATCTCAAGAACCTAAGGAATCTAATTGTTTATTGGTCAAGTTGGAAAAACAGACCCTCAAATGATATAATTATGTTGATAAGGCCATCGGTTACTATTGTAGGAAATAAAATGGTGGGGAGGGGGGGTTCATCTTTCTCTAAAAAGTTTTAACTACAAAGATCTCATACATGTGACATAAAATAATTGTACTTATTATGATTGATAATAATGATATATTTTGACATTTATATTTTATAATGCTTTGTAGGATATGGTATTCTTTTTTAAAGGTCTTATGAGAAAGGCCTAGGGGATTTTTTTTCACCTTTTAAAAAGATGATAAAATGATATATAGAGTTCAGTGGTTTGTACAAGGACATGTAGTTGTAAATATGATAAATGAAGCCCAATTCCAAGTCACCTGTGTGGTATGGGGCAGTACTATCTACAATTGTTGTATACATTAGAACCACCTAGAGAGCTGGTTAAAACCAATTTCTGAGTGTCACGCCTACAGACTGTGATTCAGTACAGCTAAGATGAGGCCAAGGTGGCTATTTCCAACAAGCTTCCAGGTGGTACAGAAGCTGCTGCTCTGAGGACGACACTGAGCAGTGGGTTCTGTCAGATCTCACTTTCAATCTTGGCTTACCAAATTATAATTGTCTTTTATTTTAAGTCATTTAAGCTTTTTTTTTTTAAAGATTTTATTTATTTACACAACAGAGAGAGAGACACAATGTGAGAGGGAACACAGCAGGGGGTGGGAGAGGGAGAAGCAGGCTTCCCACTGAGCAGGGAGCCCGATGCTGCCCTGGATCCCAGGACCCTGGGGTCATGACCTGAGCGAAACCGGGACGCTTAATGACTGAGCCACCCAGGCGCCCCTCATTTAAGCTTTTTAAGCCACATTCTTCTCACCTTCACATTAAGGAAAATCATATCTAGCTTTGTTGTGAGAACTAAATGGAAAAATATGTTGAAAATATCTTGTCTGTCACAAGTGCTCATACTACTAATTCCATTTCACTCTCTGTGGAACCATCCTGGGGAGCTTTATTGATTCCTCTAGTTGCTTTCTCCTCGAGATTGCCACTCTATTCCTATTCTGATGGAGTCAAGCAACCCTTAATGCTTCATTCTGACATCTTCCCGAGAAGGTATTGAACTGAAAATTCGGCAGTTGAGAGAATTATTTATTATTAGAAGTGTTAAGTTCTTTTTACGACACCAGCTCCTTCCTAAGTTTGTGATACATTCATCATGTTAATGTTTCCTTCAAAGTTTTATCATAAAAACGACTCATTAATTCAGGCCATTTTAAAAAACTGAATTTGAGAATTTGAGAAAAGGCAAGGCTGAAATTGAACCTCTCATTATCTGTGGAACCAGATTTCTTTAGTGAATACACTGACATATGAGTACAAAATTATTTCAAGGATTTTATGTAATTTAATAGACATGGTGAACTAATCTAAAGAGCTTTAATATAGTTGTTTCAATTCAACAAATTTTATATGTGCTGTTTTATCATATTACAGCTAAGAACATAGATTTTCAAATAATTGCAAAAAGTCTTAGTAAGATACATGCCATCTGTTCAATTACCAAAAAAAATCATGAAAATACTTTCATATAACTGTGCTTTTAAGTATAGTATTTTAGATTTTATTTTTACAGCACATTTTAAATCAATTTAATTGTGATGTATATGAAGAAAATGTGTGGTAATACAGGACCATATTTGTAAATTAATACACATCAAGTACCTTTTCAAAAAGGTGAGGTTGGAGTTCTTACATATCATTTTTTTAAATTTGGTAAAAAGCGGAAGTTATCTTTGAAAAATACTTCTTTAAATGACAATTGCTACAATTTCTATAGCTAATAATTAAAAAATAAATTGATAGCATAATGAAAACATTTTGGATTCCACATGCTGCAGGCCCAAATTGTCCCAACACATAGAACATGTAAACAGAACACTTCAACTAGTATTTAATATGGGTTGCATTTTAGTGACACTTTATTGGTCTCTGTTAATAAATGTACTGGAGTATTAGAATGTGGGACATAACTGGATAGTTTTTTTAAAATCCTATCACTGAAGGAATAACTTCCTGAAATAATCCTTCTCATTTAGCATTGTCCTTATATAGTCAAAGGTTTGGGACCTTGGTTTACCCATGTCTTGAACTTACAATTCATACTTTTATTTCCCATCTCAGACAGTCTCAAATATGCCCTAGATGATACTAAAACTACCCAGTGTTTTAATTCCTGTACTCAGATTCAAGAGGTTCCCTCAAATTTGTGTTAGCTTCCTTGAGTGCATCCCAGTGTGTTCAGGACAAGAAATATCTTTTTGTTATGCCCCTCCCAAGAAGAGAGGGTGTTGGATGTCCTGAATTTAAGACTGAACATTTGTTGACGATAGTGGAACACATAGAAATTCTGTAGACCTAATGGCATTGAAACCTTCTTCATTAAATATTTCTTTTTGAAATGAAAACAGCACATAGAAATTCTCTGAAATCACCTCAGATAAAGACAACATTATGATAAGGAGATTGTTGTGTCAAGGAAATTAAATACAAACAGAAACAAAAAAGAAAGATCCCAATTTTTCACATGATTTCATGAAGTCTTTGTTTGGACCTGGGAGATCTACAGAGCACCATTGTAAAATGCTGATCTCAGAGCCTGAGATTCTGTGAAGTTCATTTCCTGATTTTTTTTTGTTGTTGTTGTTCATTGCTTGGTTTCTTAATGTATTCACAACCGTGGCTGTTTCCTGGAATTCTTTATTCATGTGACTGCCCTTTTAGTATTGCAGCCCCCTTGGAAGCAAAATTCACCCCCATGCCATGCTACCAAAAATATTTCAATCAAACAAGCACTTATGAGTTTTGCAATATTCATTGAAAATTTAGGGTTCATTGAAAGAAGTCACATTTTAAATAGCTTAACAAATTAGGCAGAACAAGATTTCTATGCTTGTGACTAAAATGACCATAGATACATTTTTTAAAGCTAGATATTAGACTCAATTCCAAATGTATGCACTTCTGTGAAGAAACACTATGAAATAAAAAAGTCTTCCATGTTAAGTTCTAGATACATAAGATGGATATTGTTGCATTCTTAGCCAGAAACAATTAAAAACGTAGAAATCACAAATGATTTTCCCTAGAAGTAGGGAGGAAAAGGTGTTTAATGATGTTGTGGTGGTTTTGCATTAAAATCTGTCAATGTGGTTAGGCTGAACTCATTTCCCAGAATTCTCTTTCTGCTTATGGTGAGATATGAGGGCTTCCTGTGTGAGTTTATAGGGCAAAAGGAAAGCTCCAGATATGTATCTTCTCTGAGTAAACCTTGAACCGGGAATTTGGAATGAAGAATGGTTGCTGAATGACCTACGCCCTTGTTTGCTGGGAGTGAGGGGATTTTGGGGATATGAGGTATTCACTGCCACCCTTAGGACAGTTCTTTGCAAACTGGGATGATCAATCAATCTACCTTAAAGAAATAAGATTTTAAGGATGGATTTTCTTAATTGTTTTAGGTTTTCTGAAATGGATTCTCTGATCGTACTAGCTTTAAAGTCATTAATGTTTTTGTTTCCTGTGGTGAAGGAGGCCCTGGATATTCCATGGCATGCATGGCAAGTGGTTACTCACATGATTATCTATAGACACCTATAATCAATTGCCTATAAAAAACAAGGCAACAAAGTGTTCATTATCATAAACACATATGGATAAAGGAAAACAGAATAATAGGATTGATTGGTTGCTTCTAACTGCACTGGAGAATTTAGGGAAATAACACAGTAAGCTGAAGATTCAATGCTCAGCTCAAGGAACCTGAACGGGTTTATGAGTGCCATGAAAGAAACCTTTATCTCTCATATCTGCAGGGCCAAGATTTCTGAAAACCATGCTCAATGTCTAATCATGTAGCTGCCTAAATAATAGTGCAAAATGAATTCCCACTGTTTCAGGGTTTCTTTAAGTGATGCTGGCGTGATGATTGGGAAGGAACATAATCATAAAATTTGGGATAGGAAAATACCGAGTCTAGTGAGCCTTGAAACCTGTGTCTTCTACAGAGTGAACTTTGCCCAAAAGACTAGTCTGCCCTTCGCTGAAGAAACTGTAATTTGTTTCTGTGCGGCATTTGCCTTGCAAAACACTGCTGATTCCTCTTCAGGGCCTTTCTCTACCACCCCATCTTTGTGCCTAGGTCCATCACCGTATTCAAGTCCCATCAGGCCCCAAAGAATCTGAGGTACAAACTGTGATCCATGAAGACGTGTGATGCACACCAAAATAATCACACAGATTTGCCAATATGTATTAACTGGAACCTTTGGAATGTGTGTGCTCATCTACATAGGCTGATTGGCACTTATCCAGAGGTGAAATAACCTCTTGTATTCTTGACGGGCAGGGGATAGTTGTGCAAGTTGGAACAAGTTGGCCATAGAATTTAGGTCCTTCCCCTACCATAGGAACTAGCAGGCAAGAGTGGAAGTTATGCCCCTGAATATTTGCATTTCAAAGAGAGAACTCTCAGGTCCTTGAGGTGAAAGTTCTGGGTGGTTGAAGAATAACATCTTAAATGCAGAGAAAGGATTTATAATTGCAAGTCCTCCAAAGCAACTGTTCTAAGAGCTATCATCATTCTCCTGGCAGCATTCAGCTTTCTTTTTTCTTTTTTTTTTTAAGATTTTATTTATTTATTTGACAGAGAGAGATCACAAGGAGGCTGAGAGGCAGGCAGAGAGAGAGAGGGAGAAGCAGGCTTTCCACTGAGCAGAGAGCCCAATGCGGGGCTCCATCCCAGGACCCTGAGATCATGACCTGAGCCGAAGGCAGAGGCTTGACCCACTGAGCCACCCCGGTGCCCCAGCATTCAGCTTTCTTAGGCAGGAATTTTAAAACCCCATCCTAGGGACACAGCCTGAAGCTGCTAGAAGTACTCTAGACTCTAGTCAAGTCTCACTGGAGGGGTTTGGACAGGGTCATCATGTGTTGAGAGTTTTTACAGTTAATACTACTGCATTCCCCTTCAACTTACCAATTTGGACTTTGCAGAAGATAAATGAATCTTGGAAAATGATACTAGATTTTATGAACTTAATCAGGTAGTAACTCCCATTGTAGATGCTATACCAGATTAGATTTTGATGCAGGAGCAAATAAATACATTCCCTGGCACCTAATATGTAGTTATTGACTTGGCAAGTTCTTTTTTTCTCTACATATTGTATCAGGTTTCTATTGCTCCTGTAACAAATTACCATTAATTTAGTAGCTTAAGCCAACACACATTTATTCTTTCATACTTCTGGAGTTCAAATGTCCTAAAATCAATTTCCATGGACTAAGGTCAAAGTGTTGGTGGGGTTTGTTCCTTCTGGATATTCTAAGGGATGAATCTCTTTCCATACCTTTTCAGCTTCTAATGGTTGCCTGTATTCCCTTCCCTGTGGCCCCTTCCTTCACTCAGAGTGGGCCACTCCAATTTCTACTCCCATCATCATATTTGCTTCTCCTCTAACCCTGATGCCCCCTCAAGACTCTTTTGATTATTTGGACCCACAGAAATAATCCAATGTAATGCCACCATCACAAGATCCTTAATTTAGTTACATTTACAAAGTCCCTTTTGCCACATGAATTAACATTCACAACTTCTGAGAGTAGAACATGAACATAGTTGCTTCCATTGTCGCATCCCCTTTTCTAACTTTGACTTTTCTGATTCCCTCTGAGAAAGACTCCTGTGATTGTTTCAGGCTCACCTGAATAATCTCCCCCTCTCAAGAGCTTTACCTTAATCACATTCGTAATCTCTCTCTCTCTTTCTTTTCATGTAAGGTAACATATTCACAAGTTTCTGAGATCAGGATGTGGACATTTTGGGGAGGTCACTATTCTGCCTACCAAAAGCCTTATGTCATAATTTGATCCACAATGACCTTGATTGCCTTTCAATCCACAGGACATCACATTGTTCTATTATATTGACCATATTATGCAGGTTGAACCCAGTGAGCAGGAAGCAGCAATTCCTTGACAACATTTTTGCTGCTGGAAACATATGACTCAGCATATCCATTAGTGTTTGAATTGTCAGTGGTAGGTAGAGTTGCTCTTTGGAGGTTTTAGCAGTCCTCTACAGATGGATCAGTAGAGTCCCTTATGGTTTTGGAGCAAATTATTCTTGGACGTTCAGACATAATCAAGACATTTCCAGATTTCCAATTAAACTTCAGAATTCCTAATTTCAGATTCATTTGTACTTTTTTTGGGGTCCTTTTTGAACAGAAATGTACACAGGGATTATTATGTGCCTTTTCTACCATTATATGTTGAGTGTGTGGGGATGCACATCTTTTCCCTTTAGTTTCACGGGTCTATAGAATGAGAGTATCTATATTGAGGAGCCATAATTAAGGAATTAAACCCAGTGTCTCTTCCGTGCCTGAATGTGATTTAGATAAGACTCTAGATTTTGAGTAAATTCTGTAATGAGACTTTTTGGGGCCTTTTGAAAGGGATGTGTGTATTTTGCATATCAAAGGGCATGAATAATTAGAACTAGAGGTTGGACTATGGAAGGCAGCCTTTAAGATTGTCCCTAATGGTCCCTGCCCCCTTGACATTATCATCATCTAACATTTTCTGCCAGAGCGTAGATTTGATTTAATGATGTTCTTTTGATGAGTAGAATATGGTAGAATTGATAACATGTCATTACTGAGATTAGATTATAAAACAGGTAAAAAAAAATCATGGATGTTCTTCCCATACTCACTGTCTCAGATCACTTACTTACTCTGGGAAAACTAGATACTGTCTTGACAGCAGTCAGGTAGCAAATGGAGAGGCCCATATGGTGAGGTATTGAAGTCTCTGGTTGACAGCAAGTGAAGAGCTGAGGTCTACTTACAGTAGTGCCATTGAGCATATTGAATAAATTTTTGTTGTTTTAAACTGTTAAATTTGGGACAAATTTAATGCACCAATAGATAACTTACAATTTCTCAACAAATCAACAACTCCTTTACCCTGTCTAAATAGATACCATGGAGCAATTGAGTATAACCAATCTCAACTGTAGCAAACAAGTAAGAAAGTAATAAAAGGGAACTATAAATTCTAACGTTCTGCATCATTTTGAGAAGTTAAAAACTCAGTTAATCAGTTGTTCCTTTTCATAACATTAAGACAGAAATAAATTTTTTTCTGAATAAATATATGGTTCAAATAAAACATCATATCTTCTCTATCCATAATTTATCTGAATGGAAAAAAAATAATTTGGTGTTGGAAAAACCAAATGTTAGAATAATAATTAAATATGAAATTTTGTGTCATTCCCCTAATGTGAATAATTTTAGAAAGTGTTTTATTTTAATAATATTATTTTTGTTTACATTTCTATATTTCCAATTCTAGATGTATTTTCCAATTCTCTATTTTATTCAGTTACTTGTTTCTTTCTCTATATTTAGACACTATAATTTAATTTTAATTAAACATAACTTATTACTGAATCATTAAGATGAGTTTTAAATACTTTTTTTTCCATAAACAACTATACACATTAGTCATTGGGCAATTTAACTCAAGTTAGTGACACAGGAAAATACTTTAAAATATTCAAACTAAGCAACATAAACACACACACACACACACACACATATATATATTTCATAGGATATCTGGAAAAACAGTTATTGTGTCAATCTAAAGAGATAAATTTCTTAGAAAAAATATTTCACCCATTTCCAAGGGTCCAATATGCATTAGACACTTTAGATGTTGCTGTACAAATGAAAAAAAAAAAAAAACAATGATTCTTTCCCTCATAGAACTTAAATCATAACAATGAAAGGCAAATATAAAATAATAATCATAGTAAGAAAGTGAATTCTGTATTCCATTAGAAGAGAGTAAAAACTATGGGAAAAATGGAACTAGAAAGGTGGAGTTGACTGGAGTTGCAAGCTGTGACTTTAAAAAGGGTCACTGAGTAAGTGGAAACTGAACAGACTTGAAGTGATTGCTGGAGGTAACCATCTAGAAAGAGCATTGCATGCAGGGGGAGTGACCAGTGCAATGCTCTCTACACCTGTGGCAGGCCTGGTGTGTTCCTAGAGCTGCATGAGGCCAATATGTGGAGTGAAGTGAGTGAGTAATAAGGTAAATGTGGGCCAAATTCTGTAGACCTTTGAAGGCCATGTTCAGGACTTTTTTTTTTTTTTGTATAGACTATTTATTGCAAGAGTTTAAACTGAGTATTTGTATTATCTGATTTATAATGTCAAAGGATTATGCTTTCTGCTGTTTTGAGAATAAACTTAGAGGAGAAGCATAAACTTGATGCAGAGAGAATTTTCAGGGAGCTCCTGCATTAATTCGGGTAAAATAATATTATCTGTAAGGGGAAGTAGAAATGAATGCATTAAGAAATGGGTAGATTCTGTGTGTATTTGAAGACAAGTCCACAGTTTCCTAGCATAGAGGCCGGTGTAAGAGAAAGGGGAAAGAAAACACAGTGTAGCTTCAAGTTTCAAAAGACTGAGCAACTGTCGAATGAGTTCTTATCAACTGAGAAAGGTTA
The DNA here is from genome assembly GCA_004024625.1 of Mellivora capensis. Classification (NCBI taxonomy): domain Eukaryota; kingdom Metazoa; phylum Chordata; class Mammalia; order Carnivora; family Mustelidae; genus Mellivora; species Mellivora capensis. The sequence goes on from PISX010008524.1 coordinate 41,741, forward strand.
AGCAAAGTAGTTTTAGGAGGGAAAAGAGGGGTCAATTCTGGCCATGTTGCATTTGCAAAATGTTTTTTCAGAAATCCAAATGGAGTGGTCCCTGGGTGGCTCAGTTGGTCAAGCTTCTGCCTTTGGCTCAGGTAGTGATCTCAGGGTCCTGGGATCAAACCCACATCTTGTGCTCTGCTCAGCAGGGAGTCTGCTTCTTCCTCTCTCTCTGCCCCTCATTCCTCCAGCCTGCTCATGCTCTTTCTCTTTTTCTCTGTCTCAAATAAATAAATAAAATCTTAAAGAAAAAATGAATCCAAATGGAGTTGCCAATTGTCATGTCAAATTGGATATATGAGTGAGGAGTTCAGCACACAATCTAGGATAGACTTATAAATTCAGGATTAATGGCCATTCATATATATTTTTAAATTAAAATTCAGTTAATTAACATATAGTGTATTATTTGTCTCAGGGGTACAGGTCTGTGATTTGTAAGTCTTATATAATATCCAGTACTCATTACAACACATATCCTCCCCAATGTCCATCACCCTGTTTCCGCAACCCTCCAGTCCCCTCCCCTCCAGTAACCCTCAGTTTGTTTCCTATGATTAAGAGTCTTTTATGGTTAATCTCCCCTCTCTGGTTTCATCTTGTTTTATTTTTTCCTCTCTTCCCCTGTGATCCTCTGCCTTGTTAAATTCTACATATCAGTGAGAGCATGTCATAATTGTCTTTCTCTGACTGACTTATTTTGCTTATCATAATACCCTCTAGTTCCAGCCATATCATTGTAAATAGAAATATTTCCCTTTTTAATGGCTGTATAATATTCCATTGTACATACACACCACACCTTCTTTATCCATTCATCTGTTGATGGACATCTGGGCTCTTTCAGTAGTCTAGCTATTGTGGACATTGCTGCTATAACCACGGGGGTACAGGTGCCCCTTTGGGTCACTACATTTGTATCTTTGAGGTAAATACCTAGTAGTGCAATTGCTGGGTGGTAATGTTGCTCTATTTTCAACTTTTTGAGGAAACTCCATACTGTTTTCCAGAGTGGTACACTAGCTTGCCTTCCCACCATCAGTGTAGGAGGGTTCCTTTTTCCCTGAATCCTTGTCAATATTTGTTATTTCCTGACTTGTTAATTTTAGCCTTTCTGACTGGTGTAAGGGGTAATTCATTGTGGTTTTGATTTGTATTTCCCTGGTACCGAGTGATATTGTGCACTTTTTCATGTGTCTGTAGGCCATTTGGATGTCTTCTTTGGATAAATGTCTGTTCATGTCTTCTGCCCATTTCTTGACTGCATTTTTTGTTCTTTGGGTGTTGAGTTTGGTAAATTCTTTATAGATTTTAGATACCAGCCCTTTATCTGGTATGTCATTTGCAAATATCTTCTTCCATTCTGTCAGTTTTCTTTTGGTTTTGTTTCCTTTGCTGTGCAAAAACCCTTTTATCTTGATGAAGTCCCCATAGTTCATTTTTGCCCTTGTTTCCCTTGCCTTTAGAGACGTGTCTAGCAAGAAGTTGCTTCAGCCGAAGTCATAGAGATTGCTGCTTGTGTTTTTCTCTAGGGTTTTTATGGATTCCTGCCTCACATTTAGGTCTTTCATCCATTTTGAGTCTATTTTTATGTATGGTGTAAGCAAATGGTCGTTTCATTCTTATGCATGTGGCTGTCCAATTTTCCAAACACCATTTGTTGAAGAGAGAGTCTTTTTCCCATTGGATATTCTTTCCTCCTTTGTTGAAGACTAGTTGATCATATAGTTGAGGGACCATTTCTGGGCTCTCTGTTCTGTTCCATAGATACATGTGTCTGTTTTTGTGCCAGTACCATACTGTCTTAATGATTATAACTTTGTAATTGAGCTTGAAGTCTGGAGCTGTGATGCATTCAGCTTTGGTTTTCTTTCTCAACATTCCTTTGGGTATTTGGGGTCTTTTCTGGTTCCATACAAAATTTAGGATTATTTGTTCCATTTCTTTGAAAAATTTTGATGGTAACTTGATAGCTATTTCACTGAATGTGTAGATTGCCCTAGGTAGAACAGACATTTTAACAGTATTTGGTCTTCCAATTCATGAGCATGGAACATTTTTCCATTTCTTTGTGTCTTCCACAATTTCTTTTCTGAGTATACTATAGTTTTCTGAGTATAGATCCTTTGCCTCTTTGGTTAGGATTATTCCTAGGTATCTTATGGTTTTGGGTGCAATTGTAAATGGGATTGACTCCTTAATTTCTCTTTCTTCTGTCTTGTTGTTGATGTATAGAAATGCAAGTGATTTCTGTGCATTGATTTTATATCCTGCCACTTTACTGAATTCCTGTATGAGTTCTAGCAATTTGGGGTTGGAGTCTCCTGGCTTTTCCACATAGAGGGTCAGGTCATGTACAAAGAGTGAGAGTTTGCCTTCTTTGCTGATTCAGATGCTTTTTATTTCTTTTTGTTGTCTGACTGCTGAGGCTAGGACTTCTAGTACTATGTTGAACAGCAGTGATGACAGTGGACATCCCTGATGTGTTCCTGACCTTAGGGGAAAAGCTCTCAATTTTTCCACCAATGAGAATGATATCTGCTGTGCGTTTTTCATGGATGGCTTTTATGATATTGAGGTACATACCCTCTTTCCCTACACTAGGAAGAGTTTAAATCAAGAAAGGATGTTGTACTTTGTCAAATGCTTTTCTGCATCTATTGAGAGGATCATATGGCTCTTGTCCTTTTATTTATGTAGTGTATCATATTGACTGATTTGTGGATATTGAACCAAGGCCATTCAAATATTATTTAAAACTATGAAACTGAATAATATCATTAAGGAAGTAAATTTAGATATAGAGAAGACAAGATCAAGTTGTAGCCTCCACCATTGAAGTAAAAGAGGAAAAGAGTCTTCAAGAATGGAAAGTAGTTAAGTAGTGAAATCGACCAGGAGGAGCTGCTGAGTCGTGACCAATGAGATGTACTCAGGGGACCAAAAAGACTAGAATATTACAGTACTTTTCAAATAACTGTTGCCATTATTTCTCTCAGCTATGTCATTTTAAAGTTTTTTTAAAATGCTGGGTAAATTCTCAAAATTAGTGGGTGATTCTGAAACCATTTCTTCCATTACTGAGAAGGAAATGCTGCACTTAGAAGTGTAAAAAGCTGAAATGCAATGATTATTCAATACTATTTTCACTTGAGCTGAGACATTTGATCCTAACTTTCTCTCCCCAGTGAACCCAGACTTTGGCTCCATTCTCTGAGCTGATTACTGAGGCCCAGCAAATGACTCTAATGAGTTATAGTAGCAACTCCCTGGTGATTATTGATTTCATCTGGCTCACTGAACAGAAATAAGTACTTTCTAATTTGTTGTGACATTGAATAGATGTGTTTATTTATTAAAGGATGTTGTAATGGCAGCTTGTCACCTTGTCAGAAGAAAGGGCAACTATCCTTTTTTGGGACAAAGAGAATATCAAGCAAACATGGGCAAATTAGAGTTTGCTACAAGAACCCAACCAAAGGCCTTCTATGTAGTTTTGAAATATGACAGAGGCAAAAAAAAAAAGAAACTAAAATTAGATTCAAGTACCTCTGAGTTTCTTCTCAACCCTGCCACACATGGGCTTTGAATTTTGGGAAGTTACCCAATGTCATATTATGAGGGTTTTCACCAGAAAGATGTAGATGATGACAAAAAGCCTCAAGAATCATTGTATACATCCACTGAAAATAAATGAATGACTCTGAAAGGTTTAAGGTGATATGTAAATATAAAATATTATCAACATTATTAGTCACTAGTTTTCCATTGCCCTTAATCCAACTAAAGTTAAAGCCAGAACAATTGTTATTACTCTTGGAATTTCTGCCTTACTTGAATATTTGAGCTTTCTTGAGTTTTAAATTTAATACATTGTTGGGGCACCTGGGTGTCTCAGTGGGTTAAGCCTCCACTTTCAGCCCAGGTCATGATCTCAGGGTCCTGGGATTGAGCCCCGCATCGGGTTCTGTGCTTAGCAGGGAGTCTGCTTCTCCCTTTCTCTCTGCATGCTGCTCTGCCTACTTGTGATCTCTCTCCCTCTGTCAAATAAATAAATAAAATCTTTAAAAAAATTTAATACATTGTTGAAGATCACCACAATAGCATCAGACTCAATGCATTTGTAGGGAAATAGGTCAAAATATAAAAATTATGTAAAACTTCCACTCTCAAAGACCTTGTTGATGGATTACTACAAAAGAGTTAAAGACAAAATTATCTTCCAGAAAATATAGACGTTATTATCAAAACGAAATAAAGTGATAAAAAGATATTTTGAATAAGAGGGTTTTTTCATAGATTGTGATGGATTTAAAAAAAATTTTATTTTTGTATTTATTGGATTTTTAAAAAGATCTTATTTATTTATTTATTTATTTATATAGAGAGCACATATGCACAGGGGGAGGGAGAGGGAGACAGCCAATCCCAAGTAGACTCCATACTGAGTGTGGAGCCTAATGCAGGGCGTGGAAGCCAGCACACGGCTTGATCTTACTATTCAGAGATTATGATCTAAGCTGAAACCAAAAGTCAGATACTTAACCAACTGAGCCACCAAGGCACCCTGTTTTGTGATGGATTTTTTCGAAAGTTAATACTCACTGTAACAATAACAAAGGTGTGTAATGAAAACGAGAAATATATACCTTCTATATCCCAACTGAACATTTCTTATTTTTTTCTCTTTAGAAAAAACAATGAAATGTTTTGTGTCTACTTATCAATCCAGGGGAGTTAGGAAAACAAAAGTCTGTATTATGTTTCCAAATATGCAGGTGTTTGGTACAGTGTGGATAATTATTTGGATGATGGACAAACAGTATATTAACTAATAGAGAGCCAATGTGAAAGCAATATTGAATCAATTCAACTTTGACTTTCCCTCAAAATTAACTAGTTCCCCCTTTAAACCAGAGTAGATTTCTCCCTGACTGGCCCCATTTTTGCCCTTTATGCATTGTGCGTGTGTGTGTGTGTGTGTGTGTGTGTGTGTGTGTATGTGTGCCTGTCCATATATATCCTTAAATAATGTCATAATAGTAGATAAATTTATTTAAATATTTAAATCTCTTCAGGGACTTTTTTCATAATAATGTGAGTTTTTCATATAATAATATATATTTTTCAATATTGGTGAAATACACATAACATAAAACTTACCATCTTAATCATTTTTAATATACAACCCATATTAAGACATTCACATTATTGTGTGACTAATCTCCAGGACCCTTTTTTAAAAAAGATTTTATTTATTTATTTGACACAGAGAAAGAGAGAGATCACAAGTAGGCAGAGAGGCAGGCAGAGAGAGAGAGGGAAACAGTCTCCCCACTGAGCAGAGAGCCCGATGCAGGGCTCGATCCCAGGACCCTGGGACCATGACCTGAGTGGGAGGCAGAGGCTTACACCACTGGGCGACCAAGGTACTCCCCAGAATGCTTTTTATCTGGCAAAACTGAAACTCTGCTCCTGTGTTTTAAGAGTTTTATAGTTTTAGGTCTAATATTTAAGTATTTGATCAATTTTGAATTAATTTTTATATATAGTAAGCTAAGAATACAACTTCATTCTTTGACATATGAGTATCATCAGTTTTACCATCAGCATTTGTTGAAGAAACCATCTTTTCTACTGAATTGTCTTGGCATCCTTGTGGAAAATTAGTTGATCATATAGTAAGGGTGTATTTCTTGGTTCTTCATTCTTTCCTGTTGGTCAATATCTCTGTCTTTATGGCAATGACTACTGTTTGATTCCAGTAGTTTTGTACTAAGTATTGACATCAGGAAATATGAGATGTCCAAATTTGTTCTTTTTTAATATTGTTTTGGCTTTTGGGGGTCCTTTCAGATTCCATGAATTTCAGATGGATTTTTCTATTTCTGCAAAAAACAGCATTGGGAATTTTATGATTTTTACATTTTTATAATATAAATATTTTATAATTATTTCATACTAGTGATACTTAACAATATTAAGTTTTCCAATATATGAGCAAAAGATATTTTTCCATTTATTTGTGTCTTCTCTAATTTCTTTCAACAACATTTTGTAGTTTTCATTGCATAAGATATTTACCTTCTTGGTTAAGTTTGGTCTTTAGTATTGTATTATTTTTGATGTGGGACCAGCTGGACTCTGTAGTGCCGAGTTTATGTTAGAATCACACATGTTAATAAAAGGGTATGGCTGGATATTTTCTGGGACCATTCTTTTCAAGAGTCCTGACATTTTGGCCAACTTGGTCTTGCAGTATCATGCTCATGTTGTAATTATTTATGCAGATAAAGAGGTGGTCTGAGGAATCCCAGGTGCCCCTCTCTTCCTAAGAGAACTAGAGAGTTGCACTGGTAGTTCTATCTGAGTCCCTTTGGAGAGCCCATTTTCTAGCCTGCTTGATGTGCTTCTTTCTGGAAATGCAGTTTCTTCAGGGTGTCATCACCAGGGACTTCTAATTGTAGAAATATCTCAGAATCACATTTTTCTTTGAAGCTGTCTATTTGATAAATGCAATGTTTCTAACTTGGATTAAAAATGAGATTTACATAATTTTCACAACTCTGAACATCACTAATTTTATAGGTAGTGGAATTTTGAACCTAAAAATTAGAATCAAACAAGTCTTAATCCCTAACACTTGTGAAAGTAATGATTATGTTATGTCCTATGGCATGATTGCTCTTAAAAAGGAGGAAATTATCCAGATGAGCTTGAATTAATCACATGAGCCCTGAAACAGAGAACTTTCTCTGGCTGATAGCAGAAGAGTAAGACAAAAGGGAAGACAGACATGACAGAAGGGCTATCAGAGACATGAAATATGACAAGATACCCTGTTGTTGCTTTGAACTTGGAGGAGGCCACATGAGAAGGAATGTGTAGGACGTCTAGGATCAGAAAGTGGTCCCTGGCTGACAGGCAGCAAGGCAACAGGACTTCTGATCTAAAGCCACAAAGAACTAGATTTTGCTAACATTCGGAATCAGCTTAAGCAGTTTCTTCCCAGAGCCTACAAACAAGAGCCCAACCTAGTCATCACTTTGCTTTCATCCTTGTGATATTTTAAGAAAAATCCCAGTGAGTCGAGCTGGACTTTTGACTTCAAGACATTTGTGATGTTTTAGGACATTAAGTTTGTGATCATTTCTCAAACTACAATGGAAAACTAACAAAGGGTCCAAAACAGCATTTGGCACATTGAATGTATTGAGTGCTTTTTGCAAGCTATGACATTTCTGTTTTGCACAGACACTGATTTCACATACCTTTATCCAAGAGAACAAAATTGTTACCATGAGAGGCATTACTGAATGCCACCTTCCTCAAGGTTTGTCTGATCACTCTTGAGCAAAAAATGCTTTTTTTTCCCCTCTTAGAACTACCATAATGGTTTTGTTTTTACCTTTTTTACACACTTACTGTATTGTGATGTGTATTACAATTATGTGTAGGTATCTTCAGAACTAGGTTACATCCTTTCAGAACATAGACTGGACTTTATTCGTCTTTACCTCTGATTTTACTGGTTGACCCTACAACTTGTGCACATTTGTATCTCCTCAAATGTTTATTGAATAAATACATATTCACTCATTCACTACTTGACATATTCTACAATCAATTATACTCAACTGACAAAAAGATATCTTATTTCTAAAGTTATAATTACCAGTGGAACAATAAGCTGATAACTGTGGAGTAAATATCTGTTATTAAATAGTGAGAAACAGTATAAGCAGAATAATTACCTTATTGCTACTCATTCTTTTCTGAGCCCACTATTTCATTTGTAGCTGTCATCTGCTTTATTTCTTGTCTTACAGATGAACTGACTTTCTAGCCGCTTCAAGGTAGCAAGCGTCCCATTAATGTTAACCCAGAGAAAAAGCTTTGGAAAAGTATTTGGAACATTTAGATTAAAGCTTTAATGTGAAGAATTCTCCTCCATTTGAAGTCACCAATAATCATTATGGTACCATTGAAGGGCAATATAATTTAAAAGCATTTGTCAAACAATCTTTAAAAAATACTTATCTTAATAAGTAAGTATTTGAGAATTTAAAGAGTTTATAATCTAAGTGTTTACCAGTTCTTTATCTTGTCAGTGCTCCTCAGTAGTTTTCACAGAGGTAAATGATTTATAGGGAAGAGTATCAAAGGTCTACATTTTTCTTTGCTCTCTTTCAAGTCTGAAAATAAATATAAAGGAAGGGACTAATGTTATTTCCAATATTTACATAAATTTGTGTTTTAAGGTATATTTGCACACTAAATATAATGATAAATAGCAAAATTAGAATGTCAAATAAATGATGAGAATTTCTACTTACCACAGGAATAAAATGATGCCTTTAGAAAGGCCAAAATTAAGGTTTTCAGAGGGCATTGACTATATATTTTAATTAAACAAATAAGAAAGCAAGAAATTTACAAGCTTTTTAAATAAAATTAAACCATTCATAGCTATAAATGAAATTCTAAAATAACTTCCAATATTCCTTTAGGAAACTCATTAATGTGGTTAAAAATACCTACCTTTCCTAAATTTTTTTTTTATGTTCTTAAAAAGTTTAATTTTTCTCAGGAGGTTAAACTTTCATCTGTTATAAACCAATTGGTTTATGCTGTGTGATAATAAAAATCTGGCTTAGTGTCATCTGCAATAATTTCAGCTGTGGTAATTCTTCAAATATAGCACTCTGTAAATAAAAATTATATATATATATATACACTTAAATTTGCATATACACAATTATTATCATCATTTTATTTAGAGTCAGATAAGGAAAGGAAAAGAAAGTAAAAACCTACAGTACTGTATCCTAAATACTTCTAGGGATCTCCTGAAGGTATGCTTGAACTGAAGAGGTAAAAAGGAAAACATCTGTGCTAAAGGTAAAGAATATAGTTAATTATTAAGGTAAACACATAAAGGTGGAAAATAAGGTTGAACAGAAAGACTTATAAAGAAAAGCTTATTTTTGTTTGAATTTCTTATAACTAGTTCTGCAAAAGTAAACTATTTACAGAGAATATGGGGCATTACTATTACTGCATGTTTTGTGAGGAAATGAGGAAAAACTAAAGGATGTTGGGCAAAAGCCTCGACGGAGGCATTGTGTATAGATGAAAATAAGTTTGTGTAAAATAGACGATCGCAGCAAGTAATCTTTTTGAAAAGTAATAAGGCAAAAGTAATAATAATAAAAATGTAATGAAACAAAACACTCATCCAGTTTATCTTTTCAGAATTCCCAAAGACTAACCACTGAGATGGTTAGTAATTAGTACTGTGATTATCGATATTATCCAAATCAACACATACATAGAACTTCAAAGTTTACAAAAGATATGTGTATGACTATATGTATATACAGTATAAATACACTGTTATATATATATGTACACACATATATATATACACAGACATGCATAGTTTTTCACAACATTTTGGTTATTATCCTGCCTTGACTCATAAAGAAACTTAGGCTCAGAGAGTTAAAATGGATTGACTTAGAATATATAAGAATATAAAAAGGAGAGATGGACAAGTCAGTAATCTACTTAATAGTCTTGGAAGCTTTTACTTTATCTATTATCTATTTATTTTTTAAGGTTTTATTATTTATTTGAGAAAAAGAGAGAATGAGAGAGAGAGAGAGAGAGAGAGAGAGCATGAGTAGTGGGAAGGAGCAGAGGGAGAAAGAGACTCTCCAGGGAGCAGGAAGCCCAACTCAGGGCTCAATCCCAGGACCCTGTGATCATGAACCAAGCCCCAATTTAACCAACTGAGCCACCCAGTTGCCCTGGAAGCTTTTACTTTATAATCCAAGCTATTTCCACCACACTGCCCTGCTATGAAAGAATACATGTGTGTTAATTTAGTATAAAAATTATAAATGACAGGGATGCCTGGGTGGCTCAATCAGTTAAGCATCTGCTTTCAGCTCAGGTCATGATCCCAGTGTCCTGGGATGGAGTCCCCCATTGACCTTCTTGCTCAGCAGGGAGCCTGCTACTCCCTCTGCCCTCTTGTATGCTCTCGTTCTGACAAAATAAAATTCTCGTTCTAAAAAAATAAAAAAAAAATTTAAAAATTATAAATGACAATATTGAGGCTATGTTAATTTAAACAATGTTTTTGGTAATTAATAAGATGGGGAATCATTTCCTCGACCCTTGAGGGCAAGTCAGTCCCGGGATATGTTATTTATGTGTACATTTATTTCTACATAGAAAAAGTTGAACATTGTCAACGTTGGGAAAACCCTTGGATTTCTCGCCTGGTGTCTGCTGGTGTGGTACCCTCCTCTTGAGTGTGGGCGAGATCTGTAAGTTCTAAGCAATAGAATGTAGGAAAGGTGAGTAATCCCTGAGACTACATTACATTCTACAGATCTTCATTTTAGCAGGCTAGAGTATGAAATTCTCCAGGTTGGCTTGGCAAAGGAAATGTCCACCATGTTGAGAAAGTTCACAGAGCATGGAACTGAACTGCTGGCTGTCTCTAGAACATGAGCCTAGCCACCAACCCCCATCCAGCAAAAAGCTGGAGCCTTCAGTCATGCAGCCACAAAGAAATGAAATCTGCCAACCATCTGAATGAATTTGAAAGCAGATTCTTGCCTACACCAACTTCCAGATGAAAATATAGCCTAACACTTCGTCTGTAGCCCTTGTGAGAGCCTTAGTAGGGGATGTTGCTAAGCCATGCCAGGCTATATCACACAGAATCTATGTGGTAATAGTTGTGTATTGTTTTTAGCTACTACATTTGAGACCATTTGTTAGGTAGCAATAGAAAACCAGTATCAGTTTGGTACCAGACGTGGGGTGCTTTTGTAACAACTGCCTGCCGTGTAGGCGTGGTTTTGGAGCTTGCTAGAGGGTGGAATCTGGAAACAATTTGAGGGACATGGTTAAAAAAAAAAAAAGCCTAAATCACCGTGAAGAGACTGCTAGCAGAAGCCTGGATGTTAAGCATGCTGACAGTAAGGGCCAGAAGGAACATGCTAGTGGAAGCTGGAGGAAGTGGGTTCTTTTGTAGTGGCAGAGGGGCACCTGGGTGGCTCAGTGGGTTAAGCCTTTTGTAGTGGCAGAGAATTTAGGGAAAAGATTGCCTACAGTTATGTGTCAGGCAGAATACTGGTTTTATAGCAAAGGAGACTTCCAAGCTAAGTATTGAAGGTTCTGCAGGTTGAGTTGTTGTTCCTTCTCCCTGCTGTTTATTGCAAAATGAGAGATTAGAGAGATATATCGAGGGAAAACAGTTTAAAAGTGAGGTGTCAGGATTATAAACTGGAAACCCCCTGAAGGATTAAAATGTGGGAATAATGTGATCAGATTTATATTTTAGAAAGATGACCCTGGGAATGTCATGATCAAAGAAGAAATACTGGCTAAGGATTTGGATTCATCCCTCCTCATAATACAAAATTAACAATAATCTTACTTAAAAAGCCCTTCATAAGCCTCCAGTAAAAGTCCAACGTCCCTTTTCTGGACTGCCACTGGTATTTGCAAAACTCGCTAATACTCTTGGTATTTGGGTTTGATTATTGAACAATTTGTCCACATAAGATGCAGACTGATTATTTCTTTTGGGCAGCTTATTATTTTCATATTCCTGCCACAGCAATTTCCCACCAATTTAGTGGCTTAAAACAACAGAAATCTATTGCCTATCTGTTCTGAAGGTCAGAGGTCTGAAATTTATCTTATGGGTCACTATCAGGGTTTGGGTAAAACTGCATTCTTTCTGGAGTTTCCAAGAGAGAATGTTTTCTTTTTATCTTATTTTATTTTTATCTCTTCTTGTTTTTATGTTAGCATAGTCGACACACAATGTTACATTACTTTCAGGTGTACTATGATTCAACACATTTATACATTATGCTACACTCACCACAAATGCAGCTACTATCTGTCACCATACAACGTTACTACAATACCATTGATTATATTCCTTATGCTGTATATTTTATTCTCATGACTTAGTCATTCCATAACTGGAAGCCTGTATTTTCCGTTCCCCTTAACCCATTTTGCTCATCCCCCAACACCCCCATCCTTCTTCCTTCCAGCAACCATCAGTTTGCTTTCTATATCTATAGTCCTGGTTCTGCCTTTCATTTGTTTATTCATTTATTTTGATTTTTTTAATTCCCTATATAAGTGAAATCATATGGTATATCTTTTTCTCAGTATAACTTATTTCATTTAGCATAATACTTTCTAGGTCCATCCATATTGTTGCAAATGGTAAGAGTTCATCTTATGGGTGGGTAATATTCCAGTGTGTGTGTGTGTGTGTGTGTGTGTGTATCTCACATCCTCTTTACCTAGCAATGGATACTTGGATTGCTTCTATATCTTGACTATTGTAAAAAAGTGCAGCAAACATAATTTTTGAATTAGTGATTTTGTTTTCTTTGGATAAATAGCCAGTAGTGGAATTATTGGATCATATGGTATTTGATAACCGGTTTCCCTGAGTATCCTTGGGCTATGGTCCTTCTATTACCTTCAAAGTACATCCCTCCAACTTCTTCTTTCATCATGGTTCTCTCACTATGTCTCTCTTGCCTCCCTCTTTCCCTTATAAAATCCCTTGTGTTTATGCTGGCCCTTCCTAAATGATCCAGGAAACCTTCCCATCTCAGCATCATTCTTTTAATCACATGGGCAAAGTCCCTTTTACCATGTATGGCAACTTGTTCATAGGTTCTGGGAATTAGGCTGTGAACATCTTTGCAAGGGGGGGGGGCATTATTCTGCATACCATATGCAGGGTTTAAGTTTTCCCTGTCTAGCATTGCTCTGAAGCCATAGTGTTACCACAATGCCTGAATAATCAAAGGTTTGTTGATAGTATAAATATGCGACCAACTTCTAGCCTTTTTTACAATGTGTCACCTTATCAAATGTTTCTTGCCATGACATTACACTCTCTAGCAATCCTCGATCTTCTGGTGGACTTAGCTGGCTTCACTGTTTAGCAATAGAAGAATCTCTGAGAAAACTATTATTCTTGATGTAACGACACTATCATCGTGCTACCCCCATGACAGAGTGATATTGGAGAAGACACAGCCCCATCTCTTCATTCTCCATATCATCATTTTACAAGTTTGTATGAATGTAACATTTCATAAAGTTCTGAGGTTTCCTGTTGGCACACAGACTTCTTGGGGAGGATTCTGATACTTTTCCTTGTCTTTAAATCTTCTTCAAGTCTCTGTTTCATCTTCTTGTGCCTTTAAGAGGTCCTTCTCTTTACCACAGCATTCTCTACTGCAAGAAATTCTTTTTTTCTTAAGATTAATCCATATGCTTCTATTTCTTCACATCTTACTTTGCCATCATAAAAGTACTTTTCTTTTTTTAAAAATATTTTATTTATTTATTTGTCTCAGAGAGAGCGAGCGAGAGAGCAAGCACAGGCAGAGTGGCAGGCAGAGGCAGAGGGAGAAGCAGGCTCCCTGCCGAGCAAGGAGCCCGATGTGGGACTCGATCCCAGGACGCTGGGATCATGACCTGAGCCTAAGGCAGCGCTTAACCAACTGAGCCACCCAGGCGTCCCATAAAAGTACTTTTCTATCTTTCTATTTGCCTCATGTGTTCTCCAATTCTTATAAACACTGAAATCATTGCATGGAAGTGAAATTCTTATATAAATCACAAACTTCCAAAGTTTCTGCTGAATCCTGAAAATGCATTTAATTATATAAATCTGTTGTAGATATGATTAATTGATCACAGCAGAGATATTTTCAGGAGCTTCTTATCTACTCTTGCGGCATAACATGTGAAACTTCCCAGAGAAGTATGGCAAATTGACATTTGCCAAGACACCATTGTAAGCTGCTATTTCCTTATTGACTAAACACCCTGAGGAGCCAGTGTTCATATTCTTCCAAGGTCAGGTCAACTACAATGAGAACTTTTAGTAAACTAGTGCCTCTAGGTAATTCCTATCACCCATCGTTTCATCTATCAGTCACTGGAAATAAGGATGTTGTTCCTAGATGTTTTGGAGTGTTGTCTCAGACTGATACATTCTTACAAGGCAGATCAAAGCTGTCTTAATGTCATCTTCAATCACAGGCATTGAATACCACTGGTTATAAAATCTAAACACATAATCACAAGCATACCATTAGGCAATATTGGACACAAGATACAGCATTTAATTTTGAAAATATATCCAGCCTTTTAAAAATAAATGTCTTACAATTAAGATTGAATTGATAGTGCCCAAATGAGATAGATACATGGACTGCAAGATAACAAATTCCTTGGTGATATCTGTAGTTTATAAAGTTCTGAAGGAGGAAGACCTCTAGATTCTTTTATGAAATGTCATGAATGCTATGATAGAATTCACTTATATTTTCTCAGGGTAGAAATAATGATGATGATAGAGGATATTATTGATTGCTGAACTGTTGTTATAGATATTATTTTATACATAGTAATATAGTGCATACTCAATGTAGTTATTTAGCTACTATTTTCTTCCCATTTACAATAGGAAGACCAGAAGAAAGTCCAGAGAAATTATATAGTTTTCCCCCAGTGTTTCACAACTAGTGAGTGATAAAGCTAGACTTTGTTCTGCACTCATATGACTCTAGACCTTGACCTGGACAATCATGGAAAGAGAAAAGTTGTTTTTTTTTTTTTATAAACATATTTTTATCCCCAGGGGTACATGTCTGTGAATCGTCAGGTTTACACACTTCACAGCACTAACCATAGCACATACCCTCCCCAATGTCCATTACCCCACCCCCCTTTCCCGACCCCCTCCCCCCAGCAACCCTCAGTTTGTTTTGTGAGATTGTCACTTATGGTTTGTCTCCCTCCCGATCCCATCTTGTTTCTTTTCTTCTTTTCCTACCCCTCCAACCCCCCATGTTCCATCTCCACTTCCTCATATCAGGGAGATCATATGATAGTTGTCTTTCTCCGATTGACTTATTTCACTAAGCATGATACCCTCTAGTTCCATCCACGTCATCGCAAATGGCAAGATTTCATTTCTTTTGATGGCTGCATAGTATTCCATCATGTATATATACCACTCTTCTTTATCCATTCATCTGTTGATGGACATCTAGGTTCTTTCCATAGTTTGGCTATTGTAGACATTGCTGCTATAAACATTCGA
>PISX010008524.1:57054-81507 GCA_004024625.1 Mellivora capensis
CCAGTAGTGCAATTGCTGGATCATAGGGTAGTTCTATTTTCAACTTTTTGAGGAACCTCCACGCTGTTTTCCAGAGCGGTTGCACCAGCTTGCATTCCCACCAACAGTGTAGGAGGGTTCCCCTTTCTCCACATCCTCGCCAGCATCTGTCATTTCCTGACTTGTTAATTTTAGCCATTCTGACTGGTGTGAGGTGATATCTCATTGTGGTTTTAAAGAGAAAAGTTTTTACTGCTCCCTTGGATTGGCTCCTCGAACTTTTCCCTCTTTTTTCTTTGAGTTACTAGTGAATTCTAGTAATACAAAGTGGAAGAAAGAGGAAACATAAGCAGTTTACTTATTTTTCTTGTTTTATTTATTTATATGTTCATGGTATGTTTCCATTTTAATATAACAACTTCAGTCCTGTTACATATCAAGCATAAGGTCTACTGGAAAGTTAATGAAGAGAGAATGCATAATTGAAGGCAAAGAAAGATTCGAAGGAGAAGATAAGGAATGGGCAATGATGAAGTAGCTGAATGGAACCATCTATTCTCAGAGATGGACGATCAGAAAGTAAGCATGATTATGAGGCATGCAGATCTGCAGGATGGAAATGAGGCAGTTCATGCATATTAGCTTCAGCTCGTTTTGGGTAGAAAGTCCTCATCATCAGGGAGCAAGGAGGATTATGAAAGTTATGGTACCTGAAAAGTTAACTGTTTCAAATATTTCATGTGTCAGCTAAAAAAACCTAGAAAAACAAGTAGTCAACATTGTTTGTGATTTTCAAGAATGCAGGCTTATTATTGCTGTTGTGTATGTGTTCATTCCTGTGTGTGTGTAAGTGTATGTATGCATATTAATCTGGTTGTAGAGGCAAAGAAAACACTTAACTTGGATTCATTAAGGTTTAGAGGTTTACAGTGAGTTCTGAGGTTGATAAAGTCAAAGGTGTCAACTGGAAGATTTGCAAAGGGAATGTTGCAGCCCATGCTGCATAGAGAAAGGAGAAAAAGCAATATGTGGCCAATGGCCCAAAGAAATACAGAGGTTCTAAAGTTTTATTTATATCTAACAGGAGATATAGTGACAATAAGGCTGTTGGTGTTCTAGAATGATGATAGTTTAGTCAAGAGGGTGTTATGTTAGATTAATGTATCAGAAATAGATTCTGGGTTACTATGACATACTAAATATACTCATGAAGTTTGGTTGTCAGAGTGACTGAGCTAGAGTGCGGCTTTAAAGAAGGTCAAAGAACTCTGAAGGTGCAGTGTGTGTTCGTTTCCTCACATTAATATAGATGTTACTGAGAATAATAGTTGGAGGAGACAGATGAGGGCTGTGAGTCCAGAGCCACAACTGTCATGGAGAATGATGGGTAAACCTGTCACTCAGAAATTCTTACCTGATTATTCAGGTGACATAAGCCTCAAAAGAGGGTGTTCCTGCCTGATTGCTGAAGAAAAATGATGTATAAGTGGTCATGTCACTCCTTAACATAATATACATAATACTTACTTATCTTGTTAATTATCTCCTCCCCTTCAGCAGTATAAAAGCTCCAAGAGATCACAGAATTTTATATAATTGGTCCCTGATTTTTCCTTTTTCTTGAAATTTGCCCGATATATAGTTTGTGCTCAATAAATATCTGTTGGATCAAAGCTAGAAGAATAAATCAAAGAATGATGAGTAAATTGATAATTGGAAAATAAGAATGTGGTCTTTGCCTCCTGGCCCTATGATATAAGCTGAGAATAAAGAGCAGATGTAAGAAATGTGGTATGTTGTGGGAAATCCAATTTTTAGTGAAGGCAAGGAGGCAAAAGAAGATTTTGACAAATTATATTAAAAAGTGATGGAGTCCAAGATGAAAATATGGAGAATAATAGTAGAAAGCAATTAATAGCTAAATAGTCTGCTAATTTGGCAGATATGAGTAAAAGATAGTGTTAATTTTATGGCATAAGTAATAGTAAGTAAATTATTAGGCCATTATATCAATTAGGGTCACAATGAGAAACAGATGTTAAATTCAAAGGTTTAATTGCAGAGAAGATAAAAAGGGCTTATTTATGGGGATGTGGGCAAAGTAAAGGAATCCAACAAGAGATGGTGAAGCCTCTAGGAACTGGCATCACAGAAAGTCAGTGTTGCCTTCCTGAAGAGTAAGGAAAGATTGTGGTGCTATTAAACCTTACAAGAGCTCCCACTGTGAGACGGGCATCAAAAAGGAACTCTTGTCTTAGGTAGAACATTTCAGCCACTGTCAAATTGCAATCTGTTAAAGAGAAATGGAGGCAGGGGCAACAGACACACAGATTGTGTCCTACTACCTTCTGCTCATTCCTAATGGTGTCAACCATTGGCAGAGCCAAACAAGGAGTGATAAGTTGTGGAGAATGAATCTGGAGACACACAACCATTTATCATGATGTTGAACACCAAAAGAGATGCAGGAATATATGTATACACATTTATATGTGTGTGTACATGCACGTTCTAGACCTGTTTGGTTTGTTATATTACACATTATGCAAGTGGTTATATCAGGCCAGCATATGTGCTTTTTGTTTGTGGTTCACATTTTTATTGGACAGTGCTGATCTAGGGCTACTAAGAAAAGAGGTCTCCATGGGGAATATAAAATTAGATGGGTCTGAGTATTCCCAGGTTTCTCTTGGTAGATGTGCAGACAGTTTTCTTCTCATAGCATCTAACTTTTATGATCTTAGATAAGCTGTACACATATATACCTAGAAAGATATACTGATCAAAGTTATGGCTCACAAAGAAATGGTGGTACATTTTATACTGATGCTTTATGATTTATATAGGAAAATTTCCTTTAAGTTTCATTTAGATTTCTCAGCTTTTACCCTAGATCTTGAAAATTTTAATTTTGAGGTCTTAATTAATTACTAGCTAAATTGGGAACTTTGCAATATACAAGGCTTATTCTAGTATTTTCACAGTACTAATTCCAAGGTACTTACCTGTCAACTTGAAATTAGAAAAATATAACAGAGTTTGGGTAAGCTTTGATTTTAATTTGTTTCATATCTGTGGCAACAATTTCAAAAGTTTCTCAGCAAAGAAGACATGAATATTTTTATTTTATTTTTATTTTTATTTTTTTTCTTTTTGCAGTTTTTAAAATTATATTTTATTTTTTAAATTAACATATAATGTACTATTTGTTTCAGGGGTACAGGTCTGTGAATCCTCAGTCTTATACAATTCGCAGCACTCACCATAGCACATACCCTCCCCAATGTCCATCACCCAGCCACCCCACCCTTTCCACCCCCCTCCCCTCCAGAAACCCTCAGTTTGTTTCCTGAGATTGAGTCTCTAATGGAGGGCAAAATGAAACAAGATGGGACCAGGGAGGGAGACAAACCATAAGATACTCTTAATCTCAGGAGACTTGAATATTTTTTAAAACCTTGAAAAGAATTTCAATATGCCTATCATTCTGTTATCTGCTATGTTCTTCCTTACTTTTATATTGCACAAATTCCTAGAAATCACTTGCAAGGTATGCCAAGCATTGCAAAACTGAACAGGACTCTTGGGGTTTCATTCATGCCATTTGGTCCCATTATAATGAAATCTAAATCCTAGATTTCAATACTTTTTGGCTATTAACATTCTATTGAACTTTATAAAAGAACTAAGCTATATAAATCCTGTGCTATAGCTAAGCTGCGTTGAAAAAATTACATTATGCTTTCCAAGAAAAAGATACCTGCTTCTTATTCTATGCAAAGTATTGCAATATCCGTATCCAGTGTTAGAGGCTACAAGAAAGGTCTATAAGAGGCTGCTCTGAGAATTCACAGTCCCAAAGTACCAGCTCGAGAAAGTTGAGGAATGGCTATTTATGATTTTTTAGTTTTGGTGGCCCGATCTGCAACATAGTAAGTACTTCGTGTATGTTGTTTGCTCAATGTTTACATAATTTAATTTGACTAGGAAACATGTATTTTGGAGACATCTTTTCTTCAGTTAAGAGGAGTCAGCTGCTGGGGTTTTCTTTTCTTTTCTTTTTTAAAATTTAATTTAATTTTTTTGTGTGTGTTCCAAAATTCATTGTTTATGCACCTCACCCAGCACTCCATGCAATACATGCCTTCCATAATACCCACCACCAGGCTCACCCAACCCCCCATACCCCCCTCCCAAACCCTCAGTTTGATTCTCAGAGTCCACAGTCTCTCATGGTTTTCCGTCCGTCAACCTTGGCAGAAGCCCATGACAGACATGTGACCTATTTGGAGTGGAACACACACACACACACACACACACACACACACACAAAATTTCCCAAAGTAAACTTTGGTTGGGGGGAACCTTGTAGAGATTACAACAGAATCATAACCAAAGCAAAGCATAGGTTAACTTTATTAAGAGGAAGCCAATGTTTTATGGACAAAAATTTCTGGTTTTAAGAGCTAATAAATCTCATATTATCTTCTTCAGGAGATATTGCAATTGAAATTCTCTAATTTAAGGAATAGGCTAATACAAATGGCACATGTAGTGCTCGCTTTGGCAGCACATATACAAATGGCAATGTAGTATCAAATATTCCTGAGTTGTAAGCCACTGATTTAGGAACTTAATATGAAGTAATAATAATAATGCTAATAATAAGAGTAATAAAATAACAGTAATTATTTAAAATAAAATATTTTTAAAAATCTTAAGTCAGGCTTTTTTAAAAGTCGTTTACTTACATGTACTGATTTAGTCATCAAAATAACAGGTTAAGTTTTATTATTATTATTTTTGTGGATGGGAAACCAGGCCATCAAGAATTTAATCAATTGCCCACAGTAAATGGAGGGGACATGATGAGCTAGGCTTTGAGTTCACACCCATTTGGGGAGATTAACAAGTAAGGTAAGACAAAGCCTAAATAGATGACCCTGTTTACCTCTGGATACGTAGTTGCATGGCTACAACTTGCTGAGCCTGAAACAGGAAATGTGGAAGGATCACATTTGAACACGATTTTAACCATGACCAGGCCCAGGAAGGAGCTCTGCTTCACAAGGCACTTCATGTCTCAAATTTTCTTAAGAGTCACACTTCTGGAGCCTTGTCAGTCACTTTTCAAGAGATGTGATCTGTAGAACGCTGAACCCGTGGTCAGCTAGGGACTTCTCTGGCTTTCTGCATGCTCACGGGTAGAGATGCAGTACTACAGTCTTAGCAAGGGAGAGGGGCTTTCCGGAACTATGCAGTTATTAGTGTGTAAAACTCCTCTCACATGCATAAATCCCGTTATTCTGAAAATCGGGAGGTCATACATGATTTTAACCAACCCATGTTACTCAACTCATCTTCATCTGGCTAGGGTACTGTTTGATAGGTGCTCACCCTATTTTAGGTACTGCACACTTTACATATCGTTTCACTTAATGCTTAGACCAATCCTCAGGTATAAGGATTGCTGTCTTCATTTTTCTGATAGGGAAATGGAGAGTCAGAGAAACTAAGTATTGTGTCGCAGGCCACATACCATCTAAGTGACAGAGTAGGAACCCCTGTGTCTGTATCCAAAGCCTAGGTTTATAACCCCTATGTTACATAAACACACGCTCACAGTTTCATTTCAAAGATCTAAGCCTGTGGAAAAGGAGAAGAGAAGTGATATTTACTTTGGGGGGTAAGATTGAAATGTTAAAATTTTATAATTTATTAAACTGAATTATGAGTATATAAATATTACTTGAGGAAATGTATAAATGAGAATCTGGAAAGGAATGAAAGTTTTAAAAATTGATATTTAGTAAATGGGAATGACCAGGTATCATTACATAAGAAAATTTTTTCTTTAGTGCTTAAAACATTTGAATTAAAAAACGTTTATACTTTCTAACACTAGCCATTTAATACTGAACAATTATTTCACTTGATTCATTTATTTTATTTTTTTCTGATTATCCATTGTATGGATTCAGTCTGCAGTACCTGCACTACCCACATCCTTGAATTCATCTTTCCATTTCCATACACGAGCATAGCTTCTCACTTTGGGGATGAGCTGCCTTCAGACTGCTGGACCCCACCTTGCCCAAGAGCTTGGTGGACTGGGAATGTCTCAGAAATCATGTGCCTCAAATGAAGCTGAACTCCTAGGGATAACAGAAAAGTAGGGGTGAGTGACTAAACATCCTAACTCCCTCACTCTGGCCACACTACTTCTGAAACATGTTTCACACTGTTTCCCAGAGCTTCCTGTGGATTTGAGCTATGGCCAGTGACCACAGAAGTTCATTTAACGATATACCCCTTATTGTCTGCTTTCCCTTCCCCAGGTCACTTCCCCACAACTCTGCCAGCATTCCCCCAAAATAACAAATACTCAACCCTTGTCTAAAAATCTGCTTTTGGGAATAATCTCAACTAAGGCATTTCTTATATGCAAAGCATTATACTGATAGTATACTCCTATGAGACAAAATGGTTTTTGCCCACAAAATTTAAAAAAAAAGCAACATTAACTTTATTTCTAATCACTTTTATCTATTCTTAAATGTTTATGTGTGACCATTGGGGGTAAAAGCAATGTGAATAACTAGCATGTCTATACTATATACAGAATATACATGTAGCAGGTGTAGAACGTAAATACACATGCAATCACCTTGGTTATTCTCAGCAATTTTAATTTCATGAGAAACTAAATATAAAATTTAAATCTGGGAGAACTAAATCTAAAATTAGGACAATATATGGTATAAGAAAGTATTAATAAAAGTTTATTTTTATGCACATAGAAACATGAGCAATATGCAAATTATAAAAAAATTATCAAGAATTGAATGACTTCAAAGTTGGCAAAAAAACCCCACAACATTTTGTTTTAGCTGTGGCCACTGAAGCTGAGAAACAAATTCCGATGACATAAGTGTCTTGAGTCAAACATTGTTGCTTCCATGCACTGGATTTTTCTGTGAACGGTTTTGGATGCCTGTTGTCCTGTTCTTTTATTTCTACCTAATTTTACAATTTAAAATATTTTCATATCTAGTAGCAATGTTAGCCACACATTCATTATTTAGTATTACTGCTATCACTACTAAAAATCATACCTAAAATCCTTACTTGTGAACCAGAAATTGGATGTAACAAAAAAATTACAATAAAAAAGAAAAGACCAAGTCAATAATGTGACACACTCTGTTGTTAATTTAGAATTAGACACTGTACAAAATACTGACGTAATGCAGCAAATTAAAAGACACTAAAGCAGAAATGCTTATAATTTTAAAATCATTATGGAAGGGGCACCTGGGTGGCTCAATCGGTTAAGCATCTTGTAAGGTTTTAAAAGGCAAGATAAACACAACACCAGGCGAGGTGGGCACAAGGCAAGATTTATTAAAGGCACCTTCGGGCGAGATTCCAGAGAGAAGAGTCAGGGAAGTCGCGCTGGGAGGGAGTCAGTGGGGTCTTTTATTGGGCCAAGGCAGGGCATGGGCTCACATCCATATATGGTAAGGTATTTGGTGATTGGAGGGTGGGGGGAGTCCTGATGCTCCTGTTTCCTGCATAGGTATCAGGTTACTTGTGGAGACGTGACCTGGGCATACATCCTTATGGCGGGAGAGTCAAGTGTTAAGGAAGGGGTGGGGGGGGGCTGGAGGATGGCGGCCCGGCGGTCATTTCTTTTGTTTCTCCTGCATTCCTGGAGCCGCCGACCCAACACATCTGACTCTTTTCAACTGAGGTCATGATCTCAGGGTCCTGAGATCAAGCCCCAAGTCAGGCTTCACACTCAGCGCAGAGTCTGTTTAATATTCTCTCTCCCTCCTGCTCTGCCCCTCTCCCTGCTCCTGTGCTCTAAGTAAATAAATAACATCTTTAAAAAAAGAAGAAATGAAGAAAACCAGTATGTAAACAGGCAAAGATGATGGGAAAATGCTGGTGATTGGCTTTAAGATCCACACCATTATCACACAAAAAATGTGTAGATGTATGCGGTCTGAGAGTATTTTGTATTTATTCCTACAGAGAAAAATAAGGTTTATTTACCCCCTGTTCTTTTATTTTTCAGTTTCAGTAGAGTTAACATGCAGTGTTACGTTAGTTTCAGGTTTGTAATATAATGATTCACAGTTCTCGGTGCTCATCGTGGTTAAGTGTACTCTTAATCCCCTTTATCTAAAAAATAAGTTTTGAATAACATAAATTTTGAATTACAAAGATTTCTTCAAGAATATATCTCTAGCACAATATGTGAATATTTTTTCCAGGTTTTTAAAGTACGAATTTTACAACATCCTCAAAGAAGGGTTAATTGAAATCTATCTCAAATAATGGATTTGTAAAAGCAATTAGAATTTTTTTTTACCATAATTTGTTTTGGTTTTATAAAACACAATTGGTTTACTTATTATCACAGTCCTCAACATATATTTATAACATCCTTCTGGATATATTTTCTGAATATTTTGTTATATAGGTTTCAAATGGTATAAAAAAGCATAAATGATGTAAAAAACATAACAGGTATTTCATATTAATTTCTAAATCAAATGCAATATTTGTAATGGAGTCATTTTTGATGGCAGGTTTTGTTTGTTTGAGATTTTGTGTTGTTTGTATCAAACATTTAGGTAGTCAAACTTCCCTAGAGAAGAGTGTATCTTTACAAGGATTATGGCATGATTAGAAATATGGAAATTATTATATATCACTTTTGCCTTGATATCAAATGTGCCAAGTACCCTTAGATATCTTAATTATTCTAACATGATAATTAAAGTGTTTGTTATAATTATTATGATTAGTATCTCAGTTTTCCATTTTTATTCTTTTTCCTCCTTATTATCTGTCCTGGTCTATTTCTTTTAATATTTTTAGTTAACAGACACTATTTCCTGGTTTCTTTAAATCTTAAGAAGGGAATTCTTTTAAATTTCCTTGAATTCCCTGAAAATTTTCAATCAGCATGGGGAAATAAATATTTCCCCTTTGCTATGTGAGTATAGTTTTGAAAATTATAAACATAGTTGGATAAAATCAACCAAGTGGAAACATATAACTTTTCTTTCTGCATATATTTCTTCCATATTTTCTATTTCCCTTTCTTTCTCCGGCCCTCCTTCTGATATTCCTCACCCTGTTAAAACACTGAAAAATCTTTAACACAGATAAATGCTATTACATTTTAGAAACACTTTGTACTGACTTATGCCCAATTTCAGCAGAGTGTTTTTCATCCTAAGAAATAAATCAGCATTTATATTTAATTAAGTCACCATTAGAATATAAAAGCATCAGATTAAGTGTGTGAAGTATTAGAAAAGCCAAATATTTTTTTTTAAGATTTTATTTATTTATTTGACAGAGAGAGAGAGATCACAAGTAGGCAGAGAGGCAGGCAGAGAGAGAGAGGAGGAAGCAGGCTCCCCGCTGAGCAGAGAGCCCGACGTGGGGCTCGATCCCAGTACCCTGGGATCATGATCTGAGCCAAAGGCAGAGAGGCTTTAACTCCCTGAGCCACCCAAGCGCCCCTAAAAAGCCAAATATTTTCAAACGTTTGTGCTTCTGAGTCCAGTCATGGCATTGGACTTCCATTTCCCCTCCCCAGAAACTACTTGAGGGGCTTTGGGAAAGCAATACATTTTCCCCCCCTTTTTTTTAACCTCTGACTTTTACCAACTGCCCTGAAGCTAGAGTTCAACAGGAAGGAGGGTATTGATCCTTCGTTCATCTGGCAGTTATACTTGGTCTGCCCTGGGCCATCCATCTGAACCCTATAATGAGAGTTTTCACCAGGTGTTAACAAACTTAGGGACACAGTTGTAGGTGACACACTCATTCCTGGGCTCACTCCCCCACTTTTTAGATTTTCATTTATTTATTTTTGCAAGAGAGAGAGAGAGAGCACCTGGAGGGGGTGGGGTGGGCAGAGGACAAAGAAGGAGCAGACTCCCCACTGAGCAGGGAGCCTGAGGCAGGGCTCAGTTCCAGGACCCTGGGATCATGACCTGAGCAGAAGGCAGACACTTAGCCACCCAGGCATCTCCTGGGCCCCTTTTTTAACCTAGAAATCAAAATCAAAAAGACTGGCGTCAACAACCTCTAATTCTGAATACCAGTATCTCATATCACGTTTACAAGAAAACAAAATGATAACAAAAGGGTAGCACACTGAGACCACTGAAACAAGTGAGGATTTCTCTGTATTGTGTGAGAAAGTATTTGCACTGGGTAGTTTCATGTGTCAACTTGGCTAGGCTATCATACCTATTACTCAAGCAAACACTAACCTGGTTGTTGCTGTGGAGATATTTTGTTGTGGTGCTTAACATCTACCATTAGTTGACTTAAAGAAATCACTTGGGTAATGTAGGCAGGCTTCATCCATTTGGTTGAAAGGCCAGAACAATAAACTGAGGTTTTGCCTCATGTTTGCGACGTCAGCTCCTGCGTGAAAATTTCCAGCCTGCTGACCTGTCCTGCAAATTGTGTACTTGCCAGCCTCCACAATCATGTGAGCCAATTCCTTGAAATAAAGGTCTTTATTTTATAGGAGTAGATATAGCCACAGACAGAGATGTAGATTTGTTGGTTCTGGTTTGCCGGGGAACCCAGCTACTGTAGTATTATTTACACAATGCTCAGTAAAAACATCCTCTTTGGCGGGCAAAGCTAGATTTTTAACTTTTCCAATATGCCAAGCATCATCTAAATTGTTTTTTTTAAATAGACTATAACCTTATTAAAAGACTACAGTCACAAATCAGGACTGACGCCTGTCTTATTTTTTTCTCATAATACTGGGATTGCATGATATGATTTTGACTGCAGTATATAATGACTCATATTATAACCATGCGACTTTAGTATATTTTAAGCTGCTTTCACTTGTTTTGCTTTTTACTTGTACTTCTCTTTTATCCCCCCTCCTATTTAATTTTGGTCTACTTTAAATTTTGCCTTAGCTCCTCTGATATTTTCACTATTTATATTTGCTCTACAGTTATTAAGATCATTCCCTTAGCTTGAAAGGGAAAAACAAATTAGTTTTATTTCATCAGTCCAGTTTAATAATTTTTTAGTGCTATCTGGAAAGCTAAGACTAAGAAGGATTTGTATTCCATATTCTTGATTAGTAGCAACAATTGAAGTCTGATATTTGCCATATAGGTGTGGAAGAAAAGGGTCAGGAGAAATGTGGTATTTTTTGGAAAACAGTTATCTACATGTTGATGCTGAAAAATTCATGTCACCAGCCCTGACCTCTCTTCTGAGCTCTAAGCTTAGATTCAATTACTTCTAGATTTTTCTTTTAAGTGACATCACCGTTCATCTAATCCTCTAAACCAGAAAAGATATAAACTCTTCTTTTCTCTATGCCCTTCTATCTACCTGACACCAAGCCTTGACAATTTTGCTTTCCAAAAACATTTATTTTATCTGTCCACCTCCGTACTCCCCTATCATAGCGCCTAGGTAAAGGCTACTTTTTTACTTTTCCTGGAAGCAATGAATGTCTGAAGAACAGATTTTTCAAATTGGTCTTTGCACACCTTGTGGCCAAAACAGTGTATGACATTGAAAAGTTTACAATAAATGTTTGTTACATAGAGAAAGGCTTCTTCATTCCTGCCAAGAATAAGTCTAAATTCCCACCTCTCTTTATGTCCTTACTTCCTCCTAAATATTTCCTGTAAGATACTGGAGAACTTACTCACATTTATTCATTAACATGACTATATCACACTAGTACCTGTTAAATTGTTTATAGAAATCATATCCTAAATCATTCTTGTGCCACTAGTATTCAGCACAATTTCTGATTTTTATTCTCTCAGAAATGATCTGCTTACAGGAAGGGAATAAGAATTGTTGAGGAAAAGAGCAATCAGGAAAGACATCCATAGTCTAGACTCCAGATGCTTTTCTAGGCACAGAGAACAAATATTGTATTTTAAGTATTTATTTTTTTATTAGTTTTATTCAGAATGCACATATGAGTGTTCTGGATCAGAAATATTAGTTATTATTATTTAAATGATAGTAACTTCACTGGCCTTCTCTGCCCCAGTTTTATCCCTGAGATGACATAATGAAAACCAGATGAAAAAAATGCTAGTCCATGTGTGGCCACATATTCCATAGGTGAGGGAGGAAGTAAAATGGACTTTCTTTGCTTATCTCAAGGATAAGCCTGTCTTATCTGCCAAAAGGAAGTACAAAAACCTCTGCTCCTTTTGAGATGGGATGAAAGCGTCCCAGGTTCTCACAGTCATAATGTAGGATGTGAATGTATCTCTCTAAAGGCCAGATATACCCTAGTGTTTCTGGATTTTGCTACCCAGGGTCTTGGGCATGATTTTCCTTTGAAATATAAACACGTATCTCAGGAGTTAGGTAATTCTCTTTGGAGTTCTATCTTTTTTTTTTCCTTTAAAGATTTTCATTTATTTATTTGTCAGAGAGAGAGAGAGCGAGCGCACAAGTAGGCAGAGTGGCAGGCAGAGGCAGAGAGAGAAGCAGGCTTCCCACTGAGCAACGATCCTGATGCGGTACTTGATTCCAGGACCCTGGGATCATGAGCTGAATCTAAGGCAGCCGCTTAACTCACTGAGCCACCCAGGCATCCCTGGAGTTCTGTCTATGTAGGTGAATATTAACCTCCCAAAAGTTGTTTTTAGCTCAGATTTCAGTGAAATTTATTCAGAAAGCTCCCTCTCTGATGAAACACAAAAATATTTCCTTTATATTGCCATAGTGTGGCTATAATCTTTCAAGACCCAGCCACCCTTCAGTGAAGGTAGTTTTGGGGAATCATAGCTGAACACGGGATATGAATTAACAGAACCAAAATATAGGAACTTCAAGGCCAGCTTAGACAATTGGAGCAAAACAGCTATCTCTACAGAGTGGAGGAACATTTGTCTGACTTTATAAATGTAAGCTTAAATAACGATACTATGACAATGAAAAGCAGCCGCATGATTGGAATGAAGTGAAAATAATCCTAATGTCAGAATATTATAAAATGTGTACCCCGATACACACTCCTAAAGCATTAAGTCTAACAGATTAAAAAAAAAAACTTACCTAAAAATATCAGTAAATCAAAGAGTGCTACATTAAAATGATAATACATGATTACTTGGTATGTTTTACTCTAATAATGAATACAAGACAGTTTAAAAGTATTAAATCTACATAATTAAGCACAACAATAATTCAGAATTGAAAACAATTTCCATTACCACTACATTTAACAAGCCAATTATAAAGACGCAGTAATGAAAACTGAAATATGACACAGGTACCAAAGGAGAAGAGCAGAACCAAGGGATCACTTAGAAAACTCAGAAATAAATATATGCATGAATGTGTATATGTTTGCATGCATTTGGTATAAATATACAGTTAGCTTCTATATGCTAAGGAAAAGATGGGTCAGTTAATGAATGGCGAAGGGCAGGGCCACCTGGGTGGCTCAGTTGGTTGAACATCCTTGACTCTTGATTTCAGCTCAGGTCATGATCTCAGGGTTCTGAGATGGAGCTGCTGTGGGCTCTGTGCTCAGCGGGGAATCTGCTTAAGATTCTCTCTCTTCCTCTCCCTCTGCCTCTCTCCCTGCTCTCTGTCTTTCAAATAAATAAATCTTTTAAAAATAAAAGAATAAAATAAATGGTGCAGGGCAATTACCTCTTTGAGGGAAATAAGTGAAAGTACCATAGTTGATCTTAAGTTGTAGAATTTCAGATGGATTAAAGAATTAAATATAAAAGAATTTAAACTTTTTAAAAATATGAAGACATTATGAGTGAGTATTTATCTTGATTGAAGAAGGCTTTTCCAAATCAGGTATCAAAAACCAAAGATGGAAAAGAAAACAAACAAGATAGTATTAGTACAGTTCAAGTGATATAGGAAGCAAAGGCAAGAGAAAAAAATTAAGTTTCCTTACTGCCCACATCCCACTGACAAGTCCTGAAATAGGCAGAGTGATACTCCTCTAGGAACTCAGCTGCCTTCATGTTAATACTTTGCTGAGGGAAAAAGACAATCTTAACATTATTCCGACCCCCGCCCCAGATCCTGTAAATCTGCTTTAACATACAAACTTTCTTTATCTTTATCCTTGAGATACATGTTAGCAGTCATCCCCCAAGCATATGCTAGCCAACCACTATACATGAGAAGGGTCTCATGACTAAAGTTTTACCTTTTCCTAATAGCTGACCACCTCAAGGTTCTGATAACCCTGCTTCCAAAATTAGAGACTTATGGTATCCCTAACCCCTTCCCAACTTGAAAGTATATAATCTGCCATTCCTCATGACCTGTGTAGTTCTTTCTGCCCAGGGTTCCTATTCCTATGCTTAAAAAAAAAAAAAAAGTCACCATTTTGCACCAAAGATGTCTCAAGAATTCTTTCTTGGGTGTGGGCCCAAACACTGCATCTTTGCTACATAACAACAGCAGACTAAGAAGAATATTTATGATATATGTAATGAAGGAATAATAAATGTCCATGGTATTTAATTGTACTGACACAACATAGAAAAATTGAAGCACATTACAGAAAAAAAATTGAGAAAGAACATGAACAGAATTTCAAGTATAATGTGATTAAGTGATCTACAAAGCAAATGAAAATAAAAATTGGATAAGACTCTCCTCTAATATAATAAAAGAGTTATCATTACATTGTATAATTATATCATATAATAATAATTATTATTACATAATAATGTAATTATAATATTATTTTATTATTACTGTTAAAATCCCCCACTTTTGCAATTGTTTGGGAACTGGACACTTTCCTATACTGTTTTGTTGTTGAGAAAGCAAATAGGAATGATTATTCTAAATGGTTATCAAAAGTTTAGAAGATGTGCATTCTTTAATTCTAATCTGGAAAAGCATTCTCTGTGAATAACCAGAGATTTCAACAGAGATTATAAACAAAATATCTAAGAATAAGCTTATATTAAAATTTCATTATATGATACAAACTATGAACCATAACTCTTCTATGTTTGATGAAAGCAACCTGCATGAAAAAGACATGAAAATAAAAGTAGATTACAAGTTATGGATGTCATTTTTTTGAGATGTCATTTTTAATTGACAATAAAAATATATTTCTAAGAGAATTAAAACAAAATGTGCTTATTTGTACATGGCAGGTTAATGGTTACTTAAGTTTTATCACTCTTCTTCCTCCTTCCTTTCTCCAATACCCAGCTTTCAATGTGTTCTTCCTTCCTTCTTTCCTTCAAATCAAATCCTAAGACATTGTTGGGAATGATGATGTGCATTTAAAGGAGAATGAACACTGTTTTCTAAACAAGATTTTTTCTGTAGCAGCAATCACATGCTTATAAGCTTTCTAATCTGAGTTAAAATGACTTAGAAAAGAAAAAGTTGGTATTATATTTCCAATTCTTAGGTGTTTAGATTTTTTTACCTTTATTCACAGTGGAAAAAAAATAAAATTATTTGAAGCTGATCCTACATGTCTATGAAGTACTGTAGTAGATAAAGTAAAAAGAAGCCTAGAAAAATTAAATATAGTTAAAAAAAATCTTTTGGGGGCACCTGGGTAGCTCAGTTGGTTAAGCATCTGCCTCTGCCTCAGGTCCTGAAACCAGGGTCAGAAATGGAGCCCCTTTTCAGACTCTCTGCTCAGCGGGAGCCTGCTTCTCCCTCTCCCTGCTGCTTCTCTTGCTTGTACTCTCTCTCTCTGTGAAATCAATAAATAAAATATTTAAAAATAAATTAAAAAAAATCTTTCAGGTCAGATTCCTGAAAAAATATATACTTACAGTTTTGCTACTAATTATGCTACAACTTATGTCTACATAGATATACATACATATTCTTACATAACTATATACATACACAGAAAAAGACACACACATGTAAATATATGTACACACACAGACAATAGAACCTCCATGCCTTCTTTAAGTTATTGTCTCAAAGAACCACTTGGGAAGATGCACAAGGAATTAAGTAAACGTAGGTGAACAGCATTATATTTGTGTTGCTCTGATGTAGAAGTTTTATTACAGTTAAATTTTTGAGCACAAATGCCTGAGGCTTCCAATTGCTTCATCAATCCTCAGGTTTGAACTTGGTTAAACACCATACCACGAAAATTTAGAGAAATAAATTGTAATCTTTGGGGACAAGTGCAGAGTTTATCGAAATAAATAAAATAAATCTTGAAGTGAACATTAAAAAATAAATGTGAGAGAATATTCTCTGCTTTTACAATCCTACCTCTTGTCTGTTTCCATTATTCATACTTTTTTGCTTTTTTCTCAGTTTCTCTTTGCAAATCTGAGCTGCAAAGGAGTATCTGTAAATCATCCCACTTATTTTTTCAAAGTGAGATACATGTTAATTTATGAGTTACAACTAAAATATTTTTGAATAATGAATCCAACTATATAATAACAACTTCACTTCATCATTCACTGATAATATTCATATTCTACGTGTGTATATATATCAATCACATACTGTTCACTCTCAAGTATCATTTCAGATATAGAGCATTGAGTTATGTCAGCAGCCATGAACTCTACTATTATAATACAAAACACACACACACACACACACACCTGCCCAAACACCTAAACTAGATGGTAGAGCTGACATCCTGAACATGCACGCAAGAGTTTAAAGCTGTCTTCCTGTTTTAGAAGCACCTTCAAAGTGATGTGCATTATTTCTTAAAAAAAAAAAAAGTTGCTGAAATCCACAACTTGTTCTTAAATTTATTCTGTTGTTAGATGAGACGTTATATAAAGTCATGGAAAGATATCTCCTATCATAGCCTCTGAAGTATAAATGCGATAAGAGAATTTGTTCAACTTTTCTTAGAGTCACCTTTGATTCTTCTAGAGTTTTAATGTCAGCATCCAATTTGGTAATAGAAAAACTCTTTTTAAGATTCTATTTATTTGGGAGAGAGAGAGAGAGAAAGCACAAGGGGGGTGCGTCAGAGGGAGAAGCAGACTCCCTGCTGAGCAGGGATCCTGATGTGGGACTTGATCCTGGGATCCAGGTAAGTCAAAGGCAGGCACTTAATCAACTGAGCCACCTAGACGCCCCCCAAAACTTATTTTAAATACATGTTTGACATGGTTTCAATTGTTAAGATTGCTTAGATTTTGTCACTGATGTATTCATGCCAACAAAAAAAGGCTACACTCTTGGGGATCAGGTCAGATGCCTAAAGAAAGAACTCTGTGTGCAAAATGTATTTGGGTGAATTTTTGCATTCAGTGCAAGAGTACTTGCGTTAGTTCGGGCAAGTCATTATCAGAACTATTTCTCACAGCCTATAGAGAGAAGAGAATCTGAAGAAATATTTTCTGACAATAACCTGGCAACCACATATCCCATCTTACTCTCCTGCACATAAATCTCCATATGCAGTCCACCAAGAAGACGTGCATTCACTGTTACATAGAAAAATACTATGATTTCTCAAATAAAAATTATAAGACTTAAAAAGACTTCTTTTTAAAAAATACTGGTACATCCAATAAGAGATGACACTGGGAAAAACAGTGTCTTCTGCAATTCCAGCCAGATATTCATCCCTTATAACACAGGCAAAAACAAAATTCCACCAGACTGATCTAAGGAGACAGGATGAATGATACTGCATGTAAGTTAGATCTTAAAATGCCAAAGGAATAGCAACTAATAATTTGACAGAAAAGAAGAGGGAAAACATCTCACAGAGAAGCAAAACCTATCGATGCTGTTGAATGAAATATTGGAAATGTTGTCTGATTGATCTTGAGCCCAATTTTCTCTTCAGTAAAAGGGGGATTTAAATGAAAGCTCTGCTTCTAGTGTGGGCCTACCTACTAGTAGCATCCACAGTGCACACTGGTATACTAAGGGTTCTGTAGATAGCATTCTTTTGAAATACCAGCTTTCCTCAGAATGCTGAGAGGGAAGATACAATGACATCATTCATTCATTCATTCTTGTTTTCATGCATCCAAAATATATTTATTAATTATTTACTATGTGCCAAGTATAGTGCTATTTCTGAGAATAGAGAGGTGAACAAGACTAAAACCTCATCTTCACAAGTCCTTGTTCATGTGTGTTTGTGTGTCTGTGTATATGTTTGTACATGCAAACAAGCATGATCTTTGTTAATCGAGGCTGTGAGGAGAAGTGAAAATATATAATTTTGAATCAGAGAGGGAAAAATGATATATGCTGAATCACCAATTCTTGGTACTGGGAAAGTAGAATACCATTGAGCGAGTGCAGGACATAATCATTGATGTACGATAAAAAGATAGTTTTGTGGCAATATATCCTACAGATTCATAGTACGAGAGAATGACAGGTGTGCCTGGGTGGAGGTTGGTTAAGCCTTGGGTTCTTCATTTAGGCCCAGGTGGCAATCTCTGGGTTTTGAGTCCCACATCCCACATCCAGCTCTGAGCTTAGCACAGAGTCAGGTTCAGATTCTCTTTCCCTCTCCCTCTGTCCCTCCTGCTCATGTTCATGCTCTCTCTCCCTAAAATAAATAAAATAAATAAACAAATCTTAAAACAAAAAACAAAAAACAAAAACGAGAGAGAGAATGGCGAAAGATAGGTTTGGTTGTGGGCTATTATAGAAATATAAAGGAGGTAATTTGAGATTCAAGTAACAAGCTTGTCTGAGCTGCAGAGTGGTATTATGAGGTAGAGGAAACATGTTATGATGTTATTTTGCAGACTCCACATACCAAAAGCAGTATAGATAGGCGAATTAAATCAGTTTGCTATCAGCTATTTCATTTTTGTCTCATTCCTTGAGTGGGCCAATATATTTCCTGCATTTCCTGAAAGATTTACAGTCATGGAAACTAAGGTGGGAAAAATTGTCAAGAAAGAGTCAACATTCATAGGTGATATATTCCCAAAAGACTAAGTCAGATTTGCACTCATGTCGAGGCTGCTAGATATGACTATTATCAATGACCTCTAAAGGAGAAATTTTGGTAGGATCATGGAATGTGCTTTGCAAACAAAATGTGTTTTTTCTACTTCCCACCCTGTGAC
This sequence comes from Mellivora capensis, assembly GCA_004024625.1. Taxonomy (NCBI): domain Eukaryota; kingdom Metazoa; phylum Chordata; class Mammalia; order Carnivora; family Mustelidae; genus Mellivora; species Mellivora capensis. The sequence continues at coordinate 76,131 of PISX010008524.1, forward strand.
TATCTCATCAGTCTTCTAACCACCATTGGTTTTGGGGACATAACAGAAATTCAGAAATGATTCTTGAATAAATGAGTGAATAATGATCAAATAGGAAGGGTTAAGGACTGGATGTTAAAAAGTAGAGGAAATAAGTGTAATATATAATCTCTAGCACAAGTTAGTAAATAATGGTGTGATGAACTCAAAAAGCATACATATGTCTATACCTCTTAGAGGTTATCTTGGGTTAAGGAAAGTTGTTTTGGAGAGTAGAAAAATTGGCTACAGACACTGCCAGAGGAGAGTGACTGGAAGGGAACTTGGGAGAGATACAGTATGAGAGAAAGGAGTACAGAACTGAATGAGGGGGCTTAATATGTAAATCAAGATAATCTTAAAAAGAAGAGTCTCTTTTAAAGATTTTATTTTTTTTAGCTTTTTACCCTTAGTATTTTCTTCTTTGTTTTAATTTTTTTGTTATTCTTTTTTTATTAGTTTCAGAGGTAGAATTTAGTGACCCATCACTTGGCTATAACACCCAGTGCTCATTACATCAAGTGCCCTCCTTAATGTCCATCACCCAGTTACCCCATCCCTCCACCCACCTCTCCTCCAGCAACACTGTGTGTTTCCTAGAGTTCAGCATCTCTTATGGTTGGCCTCTCTATTTTCATTTTATTTTATTTTTCCTTCCCTTAGCCTATGTTCATCTATTTTGGTTCTTAAATTCCACATATGAATGAAGCCATGTGATAATTGTCTTTCTCTGATTGACTTATTTCACTCAGCATAATACCCTCCAGTTCCATCCATGTCTAAGTAAATGGTAAGTATTCATCCTTTCTGATGGCTGAGTAATATTCCATTGCATATATGTATCACATCTTCTTTATCTGTTCATCTGTCGATGGACATCTGAGCTCTTTCTAGTGTTTGACTTTTGTGGTGATTGTTGCTAAGAACATTGGGGTGTAGGTGCCCTTTTGGATCACTACATTTGTATCTTTGGGGTAAATCCCTAGTAGTACAATTCCTGGGTCATAGGGTTGCTCTATTTTTAGCTTTCTGAGGAACCTCCTACTGTTTTTCAGAGCAGCTGCCCCAGTTTGCATTCCCATCAACAATGTAAGATGGTTCCCCTTTCTCTGCATCCTTGCCAACATATGTTGTGCCTGTGCTGTTAATTTTAGCCTTTCTTACTGGTATATAAGGTGGTATCTCATTGTGGTTTTAATTTGGATTTTCCTGATGTCGAATGATGTTGAGAATTTTTTCACGTGTCTGTTGGCCATTTACACGTCTTCTTTGGAGAAATGTCTGCTCATGTCTTCTGCCCATTTCTTGACTGGATTTTTTTTTTTGGGGGGGGTGTTGAGTTTGATAAGTTCTTCATAGATTTTGGATACTAGCCCTTTAATCTGATTAAGACATTTGCAAATATCTTCTCCCACTCAGTAGGTTGCCTTTTAGTTTTATTGACTATTTCCTTTGCTGTACAAAAGCTTTTTATCTTGATAAGTCTCAATAGTTCATTTTTGCTTTTGTTTCTCTGGTCTTTAGAGGTGTGTCTAGTAAGAAGTTGCTGCATTCAAGGTCAAAGAGGTTGCTGTCTGTGTTCTTCTCTAGGATTTATTTTTTTTAGAGTGGTTTTAAGGTCACAGCAATATTGAGAGAAAGGTACAGAGGTTTCCCATACATCCTTTGCCATCACACATGCACAGCCTCTCCCCTCTGAGCATCCCCCACCAGAGTGGTACATTTGTTATAATCGATGAACCTACACTGACATTCATGATCATTCAAAGTCTATAGTTTACCTTAGGGTTCACTGTTGGTGTTGTACATTGTATGGGTTTGGACAAAAGTATAATGACGTGTATCTATCATTACAATAGCATGTGGAGTATTTTCACTGCTCTAAAAATCCTCTGTGCTCTGTTCCTATTTTCATTTTCAGTGTTATACTGTATATAAAGGAGTAAGAGGGACAAACTTTCTAAAATGCTTTTTAAAATATTTTTAACATTATTAAAATTTTTAGTCAAAAACTGGACTTAGTTTCAAGGTAATCAGGCCAATCAAACCTCAGAGCCAGGTACCTAGGGAGATCAGTAAATTTCTCTTAAGGGAAATTTTTAATGACAAGACAGATAGCCATCTGATAGACTCCATTTGTTTCTATTGCTTCTGCACTGTTGGAAAAGGTGACTTTGAAATGGCTTCCAGCCCTATATTTTTATAATTCCATGATTCATTTAAACCATCAATACTAAGTATAGAATAATAATTCAAGCAAATCATAAAATTTTGGTCCCCAGGTTGTGATCAATTTATCTGGGATCTTGTGTCTCAAACAATTGCTTTTATTACAATTACAAACACACACATGAAGGTAGACTCTGCTTATATTTTATTGGAAGACAAATATCACATTCTTAAATTCTCATTCAATAATACCACATGTGACTTCTAATCATTTGCTCACCCGGCCAGAGCTCCCAAACTAGTGTACATCATTTTTGAATTAATATTTCTAGTATATGCTAAAGTATTAGAAATGAAATTGTATAACATATATTTAACATAGTTATTTTAATTTCGTGCAATAACTGTTGTATCTAGCACTTGTTATTTGATAGTTCCTTTCCTTAAATAGACATGTAGGGGGGTGCCTGGGTGGCTCAGTGGGTTAAACCCTCTGCTTTCGGCTCAGGTCATGATCCCAGGGTTCTGGGATCGAGCCCCACATCAGGCTCTCTGCTCCGCGGAGAGCCTGCTTCCTCTTCTCTCTCCCTGCCTGCCTCTCTTGCCTACTTGTAATCTCTGTCAAATAAATAAATAAAATCTTTAAAAAAAATAGACATGTAGGTACTCAAAAGGCAGTATTTATATAGAGACTACACTAATTTATGATTTGTTAAAAAGCAAATATGTGTCATGGATTTATTTTTGCCAGTGCTTTGCAAAGCTGAAACAGTAATTACCTCTCTCATAGTTTCTTTTAAAATTGTTGATGAAAGAAGTCATCACTGAAGTTATTATTTTTAATTCCTTTAGGTCAATTGATCCAGCATAATACTTATAATACAATGTAGTACATAGCATATAGTTATTGTCTAACAACTTAATAACAACATACAAGGGGGAATAAAAATTTTTAGTATAGATTTGAAAGAAAAAAATCATGAACATTTTGAGCATATTTTACATTAGTGTTCAAAAAATCATGTATTTTAGAATTGGCCAAGTATTCTAAAAACCAAACTGACAGCAATAATTTTTCCCCTAATTTATGTTAAAATATTTGTGCCCAGAACCTATATTATCAGGTTTTACAATATCATATCAGATATAGAGGGGAGAGATATAATAAAATCTGATATCCTAAGTTCTTGTTCCTCTGAAGGCTTCTCTAACTGTTCATTGAATAACCTAATTAGCTTTATTTCATGATTATTGATCTCAATCTATCTTGTCCTTGTTAACCAGACTTTAACTCTGGGACCCTCAGAGTCTGCCTTGTACTCTTGTAAATCTCAAGATCTTGTTTTGCCTCACTCTTAACTTGCCATTCTGATGTTTAAAGTTCTTTCCCATCCAGTTTAGTTCCTTGGTTCACCTAATATGTGGCAAGACTATGACTAGTATGAATTGGATTCCAGGTGAATACTAATCCTAAATAACTAGAATCACTTTTGTTCACTTAACATCTTTTTGACTTAGCAACCAAACCTGCCATAATTCTTACAGGTAAGATTAAAATATATATATATATATATATGTTTTAATGATAACAATAATACATGAACAATGTTTAAAAAAAGTTAAGTGCTACCTAAAAGTATAGATTAAAAAGTCAAAGACTGCTCAAAATTCTAACAGACTCCTTGGAAGCAACCACTTTTGCTTTTTTGGGGTTTGAATTCTTCTGAAAGTAAAATCCATAATTCTAAGTAATAGTATTCTTTTCTCTTTAGTCAATGTTAGGCAGTATTTACAGACTTTGTTTTGAAAAATGAAGATGACTTCATTTTCCATCTCAGCATTTATTAGAGATATTCCAGGACTGGGGGCCTTCAATACAGAACACTTGGATGATAGATAACAAACAAGAGCCATTATTCTAAATAGAGCTTGATTTTCTATATATTAAGGAAAATACCCAGTAGCCAAGAATAAAGAAGTCTCCTGCTGAGAATATGGAAATTGGCAAGAGAATGTAGTCCCTTTCTAACAAGAATAAACTGGAAAATCTACCAAATTATAAAACACTGTAAGGCTTCAAAGGGCTGAGATCTTCAAGTAACCTAATAAGCAAAGGCTTCCTAGAAAAGGTGGGGCCCATGCAGTCTCACCTTTGCCAGAGACGTGGGGGGAGTATTTTTTGGAGTTCATTAATTAGTTTCTCTCTCATTTCTTTCTTTTAATAAGACTCTATCACAGTTCAGTTGTCTGTTGATAGTTTTTGACAAATTACACCTTACCTTTCTCTGGAAAATCCATCCTTTTATTTTGTCATAATGTTTACATATGTCAAACTCTTTCATGTCATGTATCATTATTTCCTAAGAGATTAGCAAATGTAAGACTAATACCAGTCATTCATTTATTAAATGATTATCCTTTGGTCATCTGTAATGTTTAAAGCACTGTGGTAGCTGCTGTGTATAAAGGAAGTCATGAAAGAGAATAAAACTTGCCTTTCAACATACACTCTTTAGTGGGGAGACAGACATTAAACAAAGACACAAATACATGGATGTAACTATAATCTGTAGGTAAAGATATAAAAAATAGAGTGAATGATAGAAAAAATTTTTTTTCTCATCTCACCCATAAAATAACAGTAGTTTTACATAACATGGTTAACTTTTTGAACAAATCTCACTGTTTTCACTAGCTCACATTTTACTTTTGTTATATTTGATAGTAATAGGAGAATTCCTGAGAATATTTCTTTTTTCATATTAATAATAGATCTTTGGGTGTTCAAAAATGTGGCAAAGTATTTGATATTTAAGGGAAAATGTTAGATGCTTTTTCTAAGAAACACAATACATTAAAATTTATTCAATAAAAAGAAAGATTATACCAGTTTCTGCTTATTAGAAACTTATTTTAAATATAAATATATAGAGAAGTTTAAAGTTTTTAAAAATGAGAATAATTACAACCACATATAAAAAGATATATAAAATCCACGTCGTTGCGAATGGCAAGATTTCATTTCTTTTGATGGCTGCATAGTATTCCATCGTGTATATATACCACATCTTCTTTATCCATTCATCTGTTGATGGACACCTAGGCTCTTTCCATAGTTTGGCGATTGTAGACATTGCTGCTATAAACATTCGGGTGCACGTGCCCCTTCGGATCACTACGTTTGTATCTT
>PISX010008525.1:0-81287 GCA_004024625.1 Mellivora capensis
ATGGAGTATTATGCCTCCATCAGAAAGGATGAATACCAGACTTTTGTAGCAACATGGACGGGACTGGAAGAGATTATGCTGAGTGAAATAAGTCAAGCAGAGAGTCAATTATCATATGGTTTCACTTATTTGTGGAGCATAACAAATAACACGGAGGACATGGGGAGATGGAGAGGAGAAGGGAGTTGAGGGAAACTGGAAGGGGAGATGAACCATGAGAGACTATGGACTCTGAAAAACAACCTGAGGGGTTTTGAAGGGGCGGGGGGGGGGGGTGGGAGGTTAGGGGAGCCAGGTGGTGGGTATTAAGGAGGCCACGAATTGCATGGAGCACTAGGTGTGGTGCAAAAACAATGAATACTGTTATGCTGAAAAGAAATTAAAAAAAAAAAAAGATTGTTTGTCAGTCTGGATCTTGGGGTAAAGCCTCACCTATTTAGAAGGATAACGTGTTCTGGCTCTCTCTCTGGACCTGGATCTATAAAGTTTCCTTTTACTCATACTAAGAGACCAAGTGACACACATGCCCCATAGCTGGGAGGCAGAACCCATTTTTCTCTCTCCATGGCACAAAAAACGCAAATCACAATTACTTATTTGATCTCCCACTATTGGTGTTCTAGTGGGGTTTTTCTGCATTGAAAAACATAGGTCAGTAATGGCCAAGATTTGGTTGATTCTTGTAATTTTCCCTAATTCTCTCACAATACCTCAGGCCAATATTAATTCCAAGTTTGTGGCTTTACTATAGAAGTAGTATTACCTAATGACTATGCTTTTATCTCCCATTTCTGAAAGGGAGACTTTTGTTATGTTTGAAAGAATTTAAAAATGAGGAACCTAAGGATTAACTTTTTAATTAGATGTAATGATTAGAAAATTTTCATCACAGCAGTTTTCCTTTCATTATAAAAGGAAAATTGACAGATTTTGTTCAGTTAGTGTTCACTGAAATGTTTTTTAAAGGAAATTGTTACTGAGTGAAAGTGTATAAAATACATATGCTTTTTTACGTTTTTATGGGGAGAGACTCCTGATTGAAAGGAATTATAAAGCCCACAAAACATTATATTTCTGTGCCTGAGTAATATTTAATCTCAGTGCATTAGAAAATCTTCACCCTGGTATAAATGTTTGTGATCTCTGTGTTAAGTGACCTTTGATCACACCAGCACAGTTCAGTGAAATCAAATTTGCAAGGCTTATTATGGTGGAATCCATTATTTGTGCTTATGGCCAGTCTTTCAACTTTGGAATACTTTACATGTCACTGTCCTGGCTTCATAGTATAATTTCAAATGACTTAGTTTAATTTGGGGTTTGCTATTGATACATTAACATTCTATGTGCAACTTTGTTTTCAGTTAATAGGCCTGGAGTTCATGAGCACTAGGATAAATGGTTTTGATCACTCCGAGACTGGAGTTTAGCTCTTGTTCTAGTCCAGAACCACCTGACTTTTGAAAATAAAGCCTAGCTGAACTCCATGCATCTGTGGTACTTACCTCCCAGTCATTTAACAAATAACTATGAATTTTCTTTGAATAATACTCTATCCTCCCAGCTCTTTATTGCCTAAAAGTGCCAACCAGAAATTTATTCCCCTCACCTCAGAGGCCTTCTCTATTTTCTCCTTCCTGATAGCATTAATAATATTAATGATAATGATAATAATATTGATAATACATTTACATTTGTTATTTACTTAGCATTCTTATGTGCAAAGAAATGGTAAGTAATCCATTCAATCCTCACAGTATGCCTGCAAGTTTATAAACATTACTATTCATTATTATTATTCACAATTTACACAGGAGAAAGCTGAGACTTGGTAAGGTTAACTAAACTTCCCACAGTAAATAATTAACGGAGCTGATACACAAAACCATTAAACTTCCTGCAGCAAGATTTTTTGTTAATTGTTGTTGTTCCCTGCCTAAAAGCTTTGTTAGACTCAAGAACTCTCTCCACTTTCCTCCCTCCCTCCCTCCCTTCCTCCCTCCCTTTCTCCCCTTTCTTCTATCTATTTTTATATCAAACGCCATTCCTTTTGCTTTTTCATCTAGTGCTTGCCCCTTCCCTGCCCTAATAATCTGGGCTCACCTCTTCCCTAGCTCTCACCTGATCCCAGTCTTTTCATCACATTACTTGGGAGCCTCAGAGTCATCCGTGATGCCATCCTCTCCTTCCATGTGAAATAGACCAATGAGATATTTCTTCAGGGGTGTGTGTTGTGTGTGTGTGTGTGTGTGTGTGTGTGTGTGTAAGAGAGGGAAGGAGGGAGGGAGTGATGGAGGGAGGAGGGGAGGGAGAGAGAAACAGGAGGGAAAGGGATGGGGGAGACAACAGGGAAAGGCAGCAAGAGAGACAGAGAGTCTTATTCAAACACTGACTAGAATATGTAGTTGGTCACCAGGGGAGACATGCTGATGAGGAGGCAGGAAAAGGGGGGACAGACTCTCAGGGAGCTTCATTTTAGGGCTATTTTGATATTTTGAGTTGAGACAGAAACGGATATATGACAATTCTATGATGTTAACTGTGCAAGAGTATCCCTAAAGCCACGAGCGCCCTAGACCGGGCCCTACCACTCTCTAACTGCTTAATCCTTGGCCCATTCCAGTCGTCTGGGTCTCAGCTTCCTGTCCGTAAAATGGATAAAGCCATCTGAGACTCATCGGATTTTTTAAGAATTGACGAGATACTTACACAATGATGAAAATACAGTGGACATTAGGTTCTCAAGGTGCGTACAAACTAGTGAGATGATAGAACTTTGTGCTACATAAAAACAGAAACAGGTATAATTAAAGAAAGATATGAGCTACTGATTGTTTATTGAGCATTATTTCTTGCTGGTCCCATGACCTCACTATTCAATCCTCACCATGACCATATAACATACATGCCATTATCAAACCTATTTTATAGATGAGAAAACTGAAGACCAGGGTGTAGAGAAACGTGGACGAGGTCACATAATTAAAAAAATAGTCCAAGATCTTGTACCCTTAACCATGCTCTCTGCCTGGGTGTAGAGATAAGGAAGTATAGGCGTTACTTGCAGAGGAAAAATCCTTCAGCCTCCAGCTCTGTGCTGCCAGTAGGGAAGTTGGAACATCACAAAGCCCACCAACACAACTCCTCTCAGTGACAGCTTTACCTCTGGACAGTGTGCCCTGCCCTCTTCCTCATGGGCCATCCACACATAGGCCATTCAAAAAAAAAAAATTGAGTAACTATGCTGTAGGGATCTTGCCTGTCAAACCTTTGGAAAACAAAGATGTAATAGGCATGCTGAAGGTGCCATTAACTTTTATTTCTGTTTCCAACTGAGATGCTTCTGCCTGGCCATATTTAGGCAGCATGGAAATAAATGATAACTTTAATTGGGCATCCTTATAAGTTCTTTCATATTCTAGTTAGCAGTTCTGCAATGCCTACATTAAAATCAGATTATCCTCACCTGTCATGTGATTGCTTCTTTCCAGACTTTTTACTAGAGTGGACCACAGGGCTAAGAATACCATAAAAGCAAATTCACTCAGGGGAATTATTGATATTTTTTTCTGTCTTGCATTCCTATTTCAACATGAAAAGCCCTAATCGCCTCCCTCCTATATTTAATATGTTGTACGTTTTCAAAAGCATCAGAGTGTGGCATTACTGGAAGCCACCATGAGGCCCTGAGCACCTCAGACCTTGAAATACAGTTAGGTATTTTCTACTGTTGCAAAGACTGCAAAGACAAAATGCTTTGGGAAACTTGGAAGGGAGGGGCGGAAAGCCATCTCAGAAGGTGAGAACATGGTGATGGCAATCAAATTAATACAGGCTATCAAGAAGACCTGAGCGTGGAAATCCAAGTTCAAGTCTTACATCTACCATTTATTGCTGGTGTGATCCATGTGCCTATCATTTAGCCATCCCCTAGTGTCTGTTAGCTCAGTTTAGAAATGGGAGTGCTACTTGTGTCTGCACACACTCCGTCTGGTTTTTGTGATAGTCAAATCCATTCATTTATTCAACAATGTTCAGTGAGCACCTATCTCATGCTAGACACTGTGTACATACAGTTGGTACAATGATAAACAGGACTCTTTTCAGTCCATAAGCGGTCCTTCAGTGAGAAGTCCAGCAAAAATCTAAAAGTCACAAAGAGATTTATAAACTTGATTCCATGAAAAGCTATGACAGGATGCCCTGATAGGGTCGGGAGCAGTGGAGTTCTCAACTAGTCAGATTTTCATCCCCCCAGGGGACATTTGGCAATGTCTGGAGATCTATTTGGGTGTTACTACTGGGGGAAGGGAGTGTTACCGGCATCTAGCGAGTAGGGGACAGAGAAGCTGCTAAGCCTCCTACAGTGCACAGTGGGACTGAGATTTGAAAGCTAAGTGGGAGAGAATTCTGGAGAAGAGGTGGGAGAATATTTGAGGCAAAGTAACATTTGCATAGGAACTGACATGACAATGAGTTTCATCATATCCTACATACTGGAAACAGCCATGTGGGGCTGCAGCACAGAGAGGGGAGAAAGGGCACCTGACGACATCGGTGACAGGCAAGGTTAGAGCCAGTCAGGCCTGGGGTCATAATGAAGTGGATATTGGGGGTTCCTGTGATGAATGCATATAGCTTAAACAACCGAATGGAAGGAGCTGGGATTTACTGGATAAGGAAATGAAAGCGACACAGATTTGAGGGGGCGGAAGGAGGATAAGAGCTCAGATTTTGAAGGCAGTAAGTCTGAGATGTCTGTGAGATACTTGGGTGGAGATGACCAGCAGGCAGCAGAATATGCAATTCAGGAGAGGTATCTGGGCCAAGAATATAAATGAGGAAGCCATTGATGTACTAACATTTTTTTTTTTAACCTAAGCTCTAGGCCCAACATGGGCCTTGAACTCACAACCCCAAGACTGAGTTGCTTGCTCTACCTACTTAGCCAGCCAGGTGCCCCTAATATAGTAGTATTTATTTATTTTATTTATTTATTTATTTTACTTTTTAGAAAAAATTTTTTGTATTATGTTAATTATCATACAATACATCATTAGTTTTTGATGTAGTGTTCCAAGATCCATTGTTTATGTATAACACCCAGTGCTCCAGGCAATATGTTCCCTCCTTAATACCCACCACCAGGCTCATCCATCCCACCCCCAAGACCCTCAGTTTGTTTCTCAGAGTCCACAGTCTCTCATGGTTTGTTTCCCTCTCCAATTCCCCCCACTTCATTTTTCCCTTCTTTCTTCTAATGTCCTCCATGCTATTCCCTATGTTCCACAAGTAAGTGAAACCATATGATAATTGACTTTCTCTGCTTGACTTATTTCACTGAGCATGATCTCCTCCAGTCCCCTCCATCTTGATGCAAAAGTTGTATTTAAATGAGTGAATAGAAAGAGGGTAAAAAGTAAAGGGGAAGAGACTTCCTAGCTGTGAATATGCTTTGTCAGCAAATTTGTTCCCTATAAATATAAGGATTTCGTGTCATCATCAACATTAAGGGCAATACTTTTCACATCTCTTCACTTGTTTAACAAACCATTGCCAGTCCTCATTATATGCTATGCTGTGTGCAAGGGCCTAGGAATAAACAGATGAATAAGAGTGACACTTGGCCTCAAAAAGAGTCAAGGAAGCAAGTGGAGGAAGGAACTTAAACTCTTTTTTTTTTTTAAGATTTTATTTATTTATTTTACAGACAGAGATTACAAGTAGGCAAGAGAGGCAGGCAGGGAGAGAGAGGAGGAAGCAGGCTCTCCGTAGAGCAGAGAGCCTGATGTGGGGCTCAATCCCAGGACCCTGGGATCATGACCTGAGCCAAAAGCAGAGGCTTTAACCCACTGAACCACCCAGGCGCCCCGGAACTTAAACTCTTAATACTGACCTATCAGTGAGTTCATGTAGCTTTCCTTCTGTCAGGAGAGTCTAGAGAAGAGATGAGGGCTCTGGAAAGAGAAAAAGATGAAGAAAACAAATTTGATCTGTCTCATAGTTCTCACCTGAGGGCAGGTGAACCCTGCCCTTAATCCCACCCTGAGGGTTAATGTGCTGTGATCTAGTGTTTGATAGAACTATGTTCACAGGAGACCTAGTGTCCTGTTTGCTCCACTCAGATTCTTTGGGATCACTTGCTTTCTCTCCCTTAAAGTACTGAACTTGAGGTTCCAAAGATTCAGCAGAGAGTAGGGATAGCACTCTTTATGACCATGATTTCCTCTCAACGCCTCTGAAGTACAGCTGATAACTGAATGAATATATAGCACATTTCTCTGCTATATGAATTTTTATATACTACTGTCCATTTCATGCCTCTGGAACCCTGCTGCATGCAGGAAAAGTCCATTTTCCCTTTTACCCTGGTACAGTCATGTGAGTCTTGCCCCATCAAAAGAGACATGTCATTCCCTCTTAAATAATGGAAAAATGGGACACCTGTGAATTTTTTATCATAAGAACCATGGTCAAATTCACCATATGTCTTTGAAAATACAAAATAACATGGTAAATATACTAACATATGTTCTCTGAAGTTTTAATACGCTTTCATCTATTTTAAGGTTCATTAGTAATAATATCAAGCAAACACAGAAAGAGCCCATCATATCCCAGGCACTGTGCTGAGTGAACATTTGCTTCTCTTCTCTGAAACTATAGTTTAGTGGGGAAGATAGAAGGAAAAAGTGAATAGGTGTGCCTGGTGGCTCAGCCAGTTAAGCATCTGACACTTGTTTTGGTCTCAGGGTTGTGAGATCAAGCCCCGAGTCAGGCTCCACACTAGGCATGGAGCCTGCTTAATATTCTCTCTCTCCCTTAGCCCCTCCCCCCTTAAATAAATAAACAAGCAGATAAATAAATAAACAGTGAATAAACAAATATGTTTTAAATTAAGATGGGAATGGTGCCAAAGCAATCAGATTTCAGGGAGAAAGAGCATTAGGAAGATACATACTTTAGACTATGGTGTGGTGATAGTCAGGGAAGGTAAATCTGCAATTACCTAAATATTTCCTGATCACTGGTCAGATGGAGTCAACAGGTATGAATTTACTGTAGATCTTACTTACTACCTACTTATTATTTCTTACTTACTAAATATATGAATAAATTAAAATGAAATTTATTAACTTCATAAACACTAATGATAGTACTTACTATGTACCTGGTTCTGCTCCAAAGATTTACAAATATTAACTCATTCGATCCTAAAAGTACTGTTATAATCTCCATTTTATAAATGAGAAACTGAAGCAGAAAAAATCAAGTAATTCGTCCAAGGTAACATAGCTGGTGAGTGGTGAAGCAAGTTACATTAGCCTCAGTATCTATCTGTATGTTGAGTATAGTACCTTCATGGGGAATGAGAAGGATGCTGCAAGGGAAAGTAGTTTTTAAGAAGGAAAACAGTAAATTTCTATTCTTACAATCTTAATATCAGTTATAATGTCACTGTTACAGTGATGTAAGCTCTGAACTTTAAATGTGACAGGGAAGCCAGAAGTTTTAAGATGGAGGACCCTACTCTTTGGAGAGCTTACTGTCTTACCAGAGAAAGATTATCAGCATGCATGACATAATGCATAATTCAAAGTTACATGGGATATCTTTGCTAAATTTAAGGTCATATCTGTAAGTGCTTACTTTGGGAGGAAAAATAGGATTACTAAGGATTAAAATATATTCACATATCACTGAATTACAGCTCTGAAAGACAGAAGAGATAGTTGAATCTAAGCTTTTCATTTTATAAATGAATAATTGAAGCTTGTCAAAGCAAAATAACCAAACCAAGATCTTACAGCTAATTAGGGCAAGAATCATAACCAAAAGTAACGTCCCTGGATATGAAATCTCAGCCCTTTTTTCCTGGTTAAATTATCCATATATTTTGTTTCCCTTCCTACTAGAAAGTCAACCTTCCTACTAGAAATTGCTTTCTAATCCTGTCCCCTTCTGTGGGAGGTGGATCAAACTATAGTTTAACGTTAAATGGTGACAGAGATTGTCACATGGGATAAAACCCAAGAGAGTGAGACTTTCTGCTGGTTTTTCTAGCAACTTTAAAAGAATTAAAAAAAAAAAAGTTTCAGTGAGGTATAATTAATATCCAATTATTTGAAGATATTTAAGACATACAGTTTGATGACTTTTGACTTATGAAACCATCCATTCAAGTTAATGAATGTATCCATCACCCTCAAAAGTTTCCTCATGCCCCCTTATAATCTCTCCGTCCATCTCCTTCCCCCCACCTTCCTTACCTCCTTATCCCCAGCTTCTCCTTTCTGTCACTGTAGGTTAGTTTGCATTTTCTAGAATTTTATGTAAATGGGATTAAACAATAAGTACTCATTCTGTCTTCTTTGATTCAGCATGATTATTTTGAAATTCATTCACGTGTTGTATGTACCGATAGTTCGTTTGTCTTCATTCATCTGTTACAATTTGTTTATCCATTCATTTGTTGTTTCAGTGTTTTGGTATTACTAATGAAGCTGCTACAAATATTTGTGTTCAAATCTTTGAATGGACATAAGCTTTCATTTATCTTGGGTAAATACCTAGGAGTAGAATAGTTTAATCGTATGGTAGGTGTATGTTTAACTTAAAACAAAACAAACAACGACAAAAATCACTGTACTGTTTCCAGAGAATTTGCTCTATTCTTGTTCCAACCAGCAATGAATGAGAGTTCCAGTCTTCCACATCTTCATTAGCCCTTGGGATAGTCTGCCTTTTTTTTTTTAATATTAGCCATTCTAGTAGGAATATAATGGTATCTCATTGTAGTTTTCGTTTTTATTTGTCTACTAAGAAATGACATTGCTCATCTTTTTACATGCTTATTTGATACATGTGCCTTTTCATTGTTGAAGTGTCTGTTAAAATGTTTTGCTTATTTTTAATTGGCTTGTTTCTTTCCTTACTATTGAGTTTTGAGAGTTCTTTATGTATTTTAGAAACAAATCCTTTATTAGATATATGGTCTATAAGTTTTGCCTCCATTCTATGGCTTGTCTTGTCCTTGTCGTACCAGTGTTTTTTGAAGAATGGAAATTCTTAAATTTGATGATGTCCAGTTTATCAGTTTGTTCTCTTATGGTTGTGCTTTCATTATTGTATCTAACCTAAAGCCCCAAATATTTTCTTTTACTTTTTTTTAGTTTAATTAGGTTTTACATATAGGTCTGTAATCTAATTTGAGTTAATTTTTAAAGATAGGCGTACATCAAAGTTCGCTATTTTGTGTATAGATATTCAATTTGTTCCACATCATTTGTTGAAAAGATGACCTTTTCCCCATTGAATTCTCTTTGCTCTTTTATTGAAAATCACTTGTTTAAATGTGTGGATCAATTCCTGGAGTCTCTATTCTGTTCGTTGATATACTTATTTATCTCCATGCCAATGCCACATTGCTTTAATTACCTTAACTTTACAAGACCAGAAAACAAGTAGTACTTTTTCTCAAATTGTATTTTTCCTTCTCAGAATTGTTTTGGCTATTATATATTCTTTGAATTTCTATATAATTTTAGGACCAGCTTGGCATATTCTCCAGGACAAACAAATAAGCAAACATACAAATAACATTGCTGAGTTTTTGATTGGGATTATGTTGCATTGAATCCATAAATCAATTTTCAGAATATGATATCTTAACAATATTGAGTAGTCTTACCCAGAAACATGGTATATCTCTGCATTTATATGTCTATAATATCTTGTATTCTGAAATCTTTCTGAAGTCATTTATCAATGCTAAAGTTTGTTTTAGATTCCATACGATTTTCTACGTAGACAGTTATGCCATATGGAAAGAAAGACATTTTTATTTCCACCTTTCAATTTTTATTTCTTGACCTGTGCACTATCTAGAACCTCCCAGATAATGCTGAATAGAAGTGGTAAGAAAAGGCATCCTTATCTTGTCCTGAGATTTTTTTTTTTAAGCCAGGAATGGATATTGAATTCTGTATATTTTTCTTGCCCCTACTGAGATGATTTTATGTTTGTTTGTTTGTTGTGTTAAAAGAATATCATAGATTGTACTGGATTGTTTTCAAAGGCTAAACCTTGGTCATGATGCATAACTTTTTATATGTTGCCAGATCCAATATACTAAAATTTTGTTTAGAATTTTTGCATATATATATATATTAATATATATATATATATATATATATATATATATATATATATATAAATTCATGAGGGCACATGGGTATTTGCTACTTTGCTGGTAATATCTTCGTCTGGTTTGGAACCAGGGTAATCTGGCCCCCCAAAAACAAGCTGGAATCCATTCTTTCATCTTCATTTCTCTGAAAGAGTTTGTATGACATTATTATTTCTTCCTTAAATGCTTGGTAGAATTCATCAGCGAAGGCATCTGGGCCTGAAGTTTCTTGGTGATAGGTTTTTAATTACAAATTAAATATCTTCAATAGATATATGGAATGACGATTTATGTTACTTACCTTTCTTGAGCGAGTATTCGCAGTATATATCTCTCAAGGAATTCATCCATTTCATTCAAGGTGTCAAATTTGTTCACATAAAGTTGTTTCTGAGATTTTCTTATTGACCCTTTCATAGCTAAAAGACCTGTAGTGATTCTACTACTTATCTCATTCATGATTTTGATAATTTATTTATTTTCTCTTTTATCCCTCATTAATCTTATGAGAGTATTATCAATGTTATGGATATTATCAAAGAACTAGGTGTTAGTTTTATTGATTTTCTTTACTTTCTCTTCTGATCCTTTTTATTTCCTTTCTTTTGCTTCTTTTGTGGTTTTGTTTTTTTTTGTTTTTTTTTAGTTTGCTATATTTTTTCTAGTTGTGAAAAGTGCAAACTGAGATCATTAATTTGAAATCTTTTTTTCCTTTAAATGTAGGTATTTAGTGCTCTATATGTACCCTTAATTCTGAATTTAAGGGTAGCCAACAAATTTTGATATGTTGTGGTCTTATTTTCATTCACTTCAAAATACATACTAATTTCTTTTTTATTTTTTATTTTATTTTTTCCTTCAGCCAATGAGTTATTTATAAGTAGTGGGTTTTTTTGTTGTTGTTTTTATGCGATTGGTTTTTTTTGTTTGTTTGTTTGTTTGTTTATTTCCAAATATTTTGGGACTTCCCAGAGATTGTTTTAATTTGATTTCTAACATAATTTCACTGTGGTCAGTGAGTTTCTTTGACCTGACTCCCTTTAGATTTATCAAAATTTGACTATGGTTCAGAATATGTTCTATCTTGGTAAATGTTCCATGAGCACTTGGAATGATTATGTGTATTTTGCTATTGTAGGGTGGAGTGTTCTCTAAAGGTACATTAGCTCAAATTGATGGATGGTTTTGTAAAGTTCTTCTATATCCTTACAGATTTCTGTCTGCTCTTTCTATTAATTATTTAGGGCTTCAAAATCTCCAATTATAAGTACAGATGTCTCTGTTTCTCCTTGTCACTTTGGTTTCTCCAGAAAACCAACTCTGTCTCCTCAACTCGGCAAGTTCACTGGGTTTCACCTGGATCCTCTGCAATGTGGCTGGCTAGCCAAGGTTGTAAATGGGGCAGTCAGTCAAGGACTATGTTTATTTCCTATCTCTTAGAGTTTACTGTTCTTTGTTCACTGACATTCATATTTTAAACTCATTGTTTCATATATTTTGTTCTATTTTTTGGTTGTTTCAGACTGAAGTGTAAATCCAAGCTCAGTAACTCCATTTTTACAGGAAGTAGAATTGTCATGAAGTTATATTTAAACCAATGACCAACAAAGAAAGCATTCAAATGCAGACTTGCTTAGGCATGGTAATACCACCATACAGAAAGCACTTTTAGACATTCTAAGGCCTGTAATCTAATTTAGGGCATGGCAGTGTATTTAGATATGATAGCCATATAGCTTAGTGACTGTGTTTAACAGAAAAATGGTAGTCATTACGTATCAGGCATTGTGCTCTCAGGATGAAAATATGTACATTGTACTTTGTGAGCAAGGGCAAATGCACATTGAAGAGTAGTTGAAAAGAAACAGAGTCTTGAAATATATTTATCCTTTCATTCTTTGTTGCCAGCACAGTGCTGAGCACATAGTAGAGCTCAATAAATGTTTGTTATCTGAGCCAAGTTGAGCCAAGTCACATATTTGATCAGGTGGGCTGGCTGGTCGACAGTGCATGAGGAAGAAGCATGTGGCTGGGGCAGATGGGGGAGTCTAAGGGCAGGAATGAAGGCAGAGGAGGGACTGTGGGTGTGAGCTGAACAGAAGAACATCATGAATGAGCAAAAGAGAAGGTTGGTTGAATTGATATTGAAAAACAAACTAATGGCAATAGCCTTATGGTGGGTCTTCCTGAGATATTAAGGAAAAATAATCTTCCTACAAATTAGCCCAGGTAAAACTTTGGAAGATCAATTCTACTTCCAATTCCTTCAATAAAAATTGGAAAATAATTGAGATAAAAGGCCCTCAGCTTTTGAGATTTTCACACCACAAGGTCATTTTCATGAACTAATCTGCCATCGTCAAGACAGAAATGCAGAAAAACTAGGTAACCCAAATCATGCACCTCTTCTAAAAATAATACAGCAAAAATCCTTCATTTATGTCATCAAACTGTTTCCTATAACTTGTACCTTGTTTTGTACTCCCTAGATTTTCTAGGTTAATTAAAAGTACAACTTAATTTTCTTTATGTTACGTATTGACCTTAGTTTACCCCCTTACCTCTAGAAATGCTGGAATATATGTTCTCCTTGTTGGCTATGTAACTAGATCTGAGTATAGATTCTTCTGGAACTTCTGAGAACTCAGCACATTCTCTTAAGATGCATTACCCCCTACTGAGCAATCCACAGAGACTAGAGAAGGCTATAGAGACTCACTTTACTCTGTGAGCTCCTGTCTTAGGTGAAGGAACATTCGGGATATGTCACTATATTCTGTCATCCAGATTTTATTTAGTGCCTTGGACTAGCCTTTTTGTTGTTAAAGTGTGTGACCAATTTCTCTGGAATTAACGTGTTCCGATTCTGTGCAGACCACTCTCTAGTCCCAAGACTATTTAAAGGCTCAATTCTCCTGACGTTAATGCTGAGAATTCTTCTTAGAATGACAAAATAAATGTGACTTTTCTCCAATACATAAAGCAACAGAAACGTTTTCTCGTGGCTTTTAAATTTCAAGATAAATAATTGACTGCCTCCTATACCTAGGAACCTTCTGGCTAGTCTTGACAGATACTTTCAGATACACAACTCTGTAGTTAATAAACACAGTAATTTTCCATAGATAAAAATGTCATGTGTAGATCTTAACTAAAGTGAGAAGAGAGTTGGACATATTAAATAACACTGTGAGAATAAATGTGTATAATTGGATTTCTCACATAGTAGACGAGTGTAGACACCTGCACATGTACATATGTGTGTGTATGTAATCCACTCCCATCAATTTTAATACTTTTCACAAGCTACTCAAATTCTACCTTCATGGCCTGCCACCCAAATCTTCTGGTAGAAATATTTTTTCACATCTCTTTCCCTCCTACTTCTTTCCCCCCACACACTTATGGTATGTGCAGTTTCGCCAGACCCGTGTGAAGACAGGGGAACATTGATGGGATTGCTTTTCACAAGTGTGGGAACGAAAATCCTTCCCAATGAAAACATCTGTCTCTGTTCAAGTCATGCCCAGTTATCCCCCAAAAGAAATGTTCTGATTAACTTTTTTTTTAAGTCTTAAGATAGCAGTTTGTGTAGCAGATCTAATTAAGAAGTTTATGTAACAGATCTGCAGGGTTTTTTCCTTCTTCAACTGGATTCTTTGAGCTCAGTTTGAGTGTTACTAGCTTTCGCTATGCAACGGCCAAGTGCTTCCCGGGCTGAAAATTATCAGCTTTTGTGGGATACTATTGCTTCCTTAAAACAATGTGAACAGGCTATGCAACATGCATTCATTCCGGTAAGGAAAATTTCGTTTTATTCTCCGAAAGATTTTTTTTCTTTTTCTTTTTCCTTTTATGGCTGTAGATAAGTAGCATGTATTATATGCATTTAAAGATGTGGTATCTTCTCTGTAGCTCTTGTTTGGGGTAAATATATCTCTGCCTTTCTCGGTATGAGGTCTGAATTCTTAATACAGTCAGACATTGATCAATGAGGAAAAGTAAACAGTGGTGCAAGCAAACTCATCCCCCTAAAGAAAGTAGTTTCTAAAAGTAACATGTACTAAGATAGGGAACACGATTGGTGTTTCTCATAATTAATATTTGATACAACTTACAGTTCATATTTCTTGGTTGATGCCCCCGGATGCCTTAGAATGGCTTGAATATCTTTTGCAGTAGGTATGATACATAGATCAAGAATCCGAAAGTTAGTTCTTACATTTTGGTTGCTTATCCAAGTAAAACCCACCATAAAATCTCTCTTTAAAAGCATGACTATTCCTTTAGTAAACCAGTGATGCACTGTTTAGAAATTTGTAAGTATAATTGGTAGAAATATATAGATATATAAAATGAACGAGTAAGTCAGTGTCATTGTGTTATTTATTGCAGAAGTAATGTTTGTGCTTATAATTATTTAACCAGGGGACCCATGCTATCTATATCAGATAGGCTGAGATGAAGTAAATGGGACTTGGAGGAAGAGTTTTTAAATAGTTGATTCTTTAATTAGATCTGTTTTGAGGTTTAAGAATAAAGGAATTAAGAATTAAAGAGCACTCTCAACAATTAGTCTCTGCTAAGATTTATTTGGAACCTCTCAAGAAAAACATTATTTCTGACATAGAAATGACATACCTCAATCCATAGTGGCAATAAATCTTTGAAGTTCAAGTTATTTTCAACTGACTCAAGTTAGGTGCCATTATGTTTTTCTCTGTAACTTGGGAATCACCTAAGTGTTTGAAAGGCTATGCTACATTTAGAGTTCTTCTCATGGAGTACCGTTTTGTAGTCGGATCTCTATAAAGTGACCTTGATTGTTAAAGACATAAAAAATCATTTTTGCGAGGAATTTAAAAACCATTGGTGAAAAGCTCTCTAAATCAGATTAAATCATAAGGTTAATATCACCTAATTGTGGAGCTTTCTCTAGCCAGGCAATTATTTCCTCCCTTCTATGTTCCTTGCATGCACCTCCAGTTTAACACCTATCATATTTTTTTATAAGTGTTTTCTTCTCTTTTATATTGTAACTTTTTGGAATGAAAGAGAAAAGGAAAGTAAGTTGAAGGAAGGAAGGAACTAACACTGAGGCATTTGTTTTCTTATTTTCCTGTCTTGAATTCCGTAAATAGAGCATGCATCTATCCTCAGGGTCTAGCACAGTGCCTAACATAACAAGGGTGCTTGGTGAGCACTTGAGAAATGAAATCAAATAAAAAATCTCAAATTCTAGCATTTCTAGTTAATACACAGCAGTTTTCGTCAACAGCTTTGTCTATACTGACCTCATAAAATTATTTCCATTTAAATCCATCTAGAGAAAACAATAAACCTTGATTAAAGCATTGCAATGGGGTGATGGTGGGAGCAGCATGTGTTAATGCAAGGGATAGAGCCTTATGGGAAAAAATAGCCTTGGATTGAATTCCCCTAGTCCTTGGGCCACTCTTTATTTCATTCTTGTGTCTGCTCCTAATTCCCTCTCCTGCGCACGCGCACACACACACACACACACACACACACAGAGGCATTTCCAAGTTTTATTTGGATTTGCTTCATTTTGACGCCTCTAAATCTTTTTAGAAGATATTAGGAATTTGCCAATCTCTCAAATCTCAATTTTTTTCCAAGTCTTGCATTCAATATATCATTATATCATCACAATTTTATGAAGACTGCTTTTGGAAAACATCCTATTATTAAAAT
Organism: Mellivora capensis; assembly: GCA_004024625.1. Classification (NCBI taxonomy): domain Eukaryota; kingdom Metazoa; phylum Chordata; class Mammalia; order Carnivora; family Mustelidae; genus Mellivora; species Mellivora capensis. The sequence goes on from PISX010008525.1 coordinate 15,905, forward strand.
ATTACTATCAGTTGGAGATCTGTTTAAATTGAGCCTCAGTTTATTTTTTTTGGAAGATGAAAGTTAGATCTTCCAAAAAAATAAATTATTAAAAGTATTAAAATTAATTAATAAATTAATTAAAAGTATTAAAATACTTTTTTAAATTTTATTTTTTAAGGTTTTTTTATTTATTTACTTGACAGACAGAGATCACAGACAGGCAGAGAGAGGGGGGGAAGCAGGCTCCCCGCCGAGCAGAGAGCCCGATGTGGGGCTCGATCCCAGGACCCTGGGATCATGACCTGAGCCGAAGGCAGAGGCTTTAGCCCACTGAGCCACCCAGGAGCCCCCTTTATGCACTTTTTAAACCCAGTGATGATGTATTTTATACACTCATAGATACACACATATACATGCATGAATGCATGATATTCTTGCCTAATGATACCCTTCACTATGTATACAATATATACAAATAAATACAAATATATACAAATAAATTCCAAAATATGTATATTTGCCATGATGTATTTATCATGTCAAGGAAATGACAGAGTATATCGATTTAATCAACTACCACTTTTTTTAAAAAAAAAGATTTTATTTATTTATTTGACAGACAGAGATCACAAGTAGGCAGAGAGATGGAGAAGCAGGCTCCCTGCTGAGCAGAGAGCTCAATGTGGGACTCGATCCCAGGACCTGGGATCATGACCTGAGCTGAAGGCAGAGGCTTTAACCCACTGAGCCACCCAGGTGCCCTAATTACCACCTTTAAAATAAAATCTCTTTTCAAATAAAATACTGGAAATGAATAATGTGTAGGAAATGTAGACCCATATTATGTAACTCTCTTAGGAAACCTGACCTGAAAACTTCACAAGCAAGTAAATACTGTTTGTACATCTCCTATAGGTATGTACTTCTACTACATCATTAGAACGCAGCCGGACCATGTCTCGCACACACAATAAGCTATGGAACACAAAGAGTTTTTCAGTCAGTGTACTTCACTGAACTAATAATAAACTTGAGGTAAAATCTCAAGTCATAATACAGTCAACCCCAGAGAATCTGCCCATACAGCCTAAAGTTTAGCTTGATGAAAGAAACTTAAAGTAACTGATAGCTGCACAATGTAATTGTCCCACACAGTCAACACAAACAGAGAAGCCAGTCCGGGAAGTACTTCAGTGCTCCAGTACTTGATTTCATATAACAGATCATGCCTTATAATGATGAGGGGGACATCAAATCTGGAAACTCAAGCAGATTCATCTACTTGACCCAAGAGCCTGGAGTATAGAAAAGCAACTCGGAATTTCCCGTATGTTTAGCCTAAGTGCCAGCCAGCGTTGAGTTGTAAATATTTATTGGATAGATGGATAAAAAGCTTTCTTTTGAATCCTGTAAATTGGTTTCATCATTGGGGCTATAAGCACATCTTTCTAGACATTCAGTATCTTTGGGGTCCAGACAAATCAAAGGTTTTTCTCTTATATTATTCAAGTAAATAGATATGCTTGTAAAAACAGTCCCGTAATTAGTGGTTCTTTTCATAGACTGACCTGTGTTTCTGTTCATTATTAGTTTATTCACTTCACTCATCTTTCACTGAGCTCCTGCTATGTTCCAGACACAGTCCAAATACAGGCCAGGGACCTGAAGGTACACTTTAACTTTTATGACACCATCACTTTGGAAGAGACACTTCATTACCCCTTGCCCAAGTGGCACCCCACTGTTTCTTGCTCCAGTGAAAAAAGTTGATTTTCCTTATGCTGCTAGTCATCGTGTTTTAATTTTGTCTAATGTGAATGTCATGCAGCTTGTCATGCCTTGGGAGAGATACTGAGATGAATCAGTTAGGAGAACCCTGATGAAACCTACACAGAATTCTGCTCACGAGGAATTTTTTCAAGTGGATACATAGATGACTCTAACACCTGCTACTAAGTGTTGAGTGCCCTAAGTACCCATGACTTACCATGAGAATTAAGGAAAGGGGTGAGTTTCACAGAAGAGTATCAGCTAGATTTTAAAGGTTAAACAGAATATTGGCATGCAGTGATGATGGAGGAAGAGAACCTTCAAGTGGAGGTAACAGCAAAGGCACTTCCTAATTGTGCAGATGTGGTCCATTTTTCCATCTGTTCATTCATTCGACCAATATTTATTAACTTTTTATGTATCTGAAAATTGTGTAATATGACTGACCATGTAACAGTAAATAAGACAAGATTAAACCTGCCCCAAGGGCATTCACATTTTAGGGGTGGAGACAAACACTAAATAACCAATTACATATATATATATATATATATATATATATATATATATATATATATATCTGTATTTCACCCTTTGATGCTATCCTATGCGAGTTGTTCACAGCATTTCTCAGAGTTGCGCTTATGCATATTTAGATACACATCGCTTATCAGAATAGTATAGCAACTGTAGGTATTTTGCAAAACCTCTGCAAACAAGACAAATGGAATAAAATATTCTTTCCCAAACATTTTTTAGTCCTAAACTACATGTTAATTTCCTTAGCAAACAGTTAGTACATCCTGTCTCACACATCCCGGGCTTGGTACTTATAGAAGAAAAGTGACAGTCTTGACTGAGAACCTCTTTTATGTTGTGCACTCTTCTAAGCACTTCACACGTTGGTTCACCCAATCTGTCAATAATTCCCTGATGTGCACACTCTCTTCTCCATTTTACAAAGTTTACAGAGGGTAAGTGACTTTCCCGTGATCACATAGCTAGTAAACGGAAAGACCAGACTTTGAAACTGGTTATGTGACTCCAGAACTCATTTCTTAATGGGTTCAGTAGAATAAGGGAAAAAACACTAAGATCAAACTGTTTGCAGCACAGTGTGGTAGGAGCATCAATCAAGGAATGCACAAGCCACAGTAGATGCTGGAAGATGGGAGTGATCGATCTGCCTGGATTGGAGGCAAAAGATGAGGAAGGAAGACTGAAAAGAGAAGTCTTGGGATGGTTTTTTTTTTCTTTTAAGATTTTATTTATTTATTTAACAGAGAGAGAGAGAGAGAGATATCACAAGTAGGCAGAGCAGCAGGCAGAGAGGAAGGGAAGCAGGCTCCCTGCTGAGCAGAGAGCCTGATGCGGGGCTCGATCCCAGGACCCTGAGACCATGACCTGAGCTGAAGGCAGAGGCTTAACCCACTGAGCCACCCAGGCGCCCCTCTTGGGATGGTTTTAAAACAGGTGAAGGAGATAAGAAAAGATGAAAGAGTACAAAGGTACAAAGGCCCTGAGGCATAGAAAATTAGTGTGCAATGAGGGCTATCAACTTTCCCCAATTCCTGATCTTCTTCTTTGAGTACTAGGCAAGAAGGACAACAAGGCTACATGTTGTAAGGTCAGGCATCCTGCAGATCAGTCAGAGTCACTGAATAACTCAGGCTCAGACTAAGGCACTGGAGCCTTTGAAGAGAATCTTCAGTGGAAAGAAGAGGTGACTTTTAGACACCTGGTTTCATTAGCCTTACTACATACGGCTTGGCCTACGGGGTTAACACTTGTCTGGAGGTGAGGGCATATGCCTAGAGAAACAGAGATAGCTTATGTACAGATATGAGAGAAACGTAAGAAGAGAAAAGGAAATGAGAAACCACATGGACCCTAAGAAAGATACTGATAGAGATGAGCCTGGGAGGAACAGTGAGAGACTGGCAGAGGCCACTGAGGGCTCCTGGGTCTCTCATAATCCCCGGTCCTTAATTTCTGTTCATAATATGGTTAACCTGCTTTGCTTCCTGCCCTTTCAACCTGATAGTTCAGATTTTGCTTAAGCTACTGTAAGTGGCTTTCTATTCTCTGCAACCAGAGAACCTTCACGAAGACAGTGGCCAGTTAGTGGCTAGTGGTCCAGGGACAGGAACTGGCCCTACAAGAAAGAGCAGAACAAGAGCTGGAAAGAAGGAAAACAAATCAGCTGGTACACTTCAAAGGTGAGGTTTCCTCATTTACGACTTAACTCACATCACCTTCCCAAGACTTCTATGCCTTCTCCCTCATTATTTCAACCCACATTAACAACACTTTCTGAAGAAAAATAAGAGTAGAAAACGTGCTCATACACTGCTTTAATCTGTTCTTTCTTATTTAGTCATCACAATGCCAACATGAAATGGCCCCAATATTATCATCTCCATTTTTGATGGGGGGAGGAGAGGGTCAAGTTACCTTGTTTAATATCATACAGGTGGTAAGACCAGGAGAGAACCCAGGCCTTCTCACCCTAATCCCACCTGCCTTTCTCTTTCACACCCACCATGGGACTTTGCCCCTATTTCTCTTATGCTACTGCTCGACTTTGTATTACAAAAATATGAGGGATTTCTCTTATTTTTACATCACACCGTAAACTCCTTACAGGGCAAAACCGTGTGCTTCTTCTACCTACTTTCTGCAGTTCCTTGTATAGTGCCTTAAATATGATGTTTGCCCAATAAATCTGCATGGGCTGCTTAATATCCAAAACGTGAGAACTTGGGCAGCAATGGGAAGAAAATGAGGGAATAATACTCCTTGTCTGGAATTTCTCCTTAAAGCCTGTCTCCTCAGCCCATAGACCCTGCCTTTGGTCCCTGGATGTTGACTTTGAGCCATTGTAAGCTTAGGTCAGCTCTAAATAGGATTTGCTCAATGATGAGTTTCAGTCCTAGTTCATGGTGTTCCAAGTGTGTTTTGTCCTTTCTGGATTCTAAATATTACTTGACTCATCATGCTCAATCATGTCGGATTCATCTCTCGGTTTTATTCCTCTTAGCCTCACTTCGCACTTCTGTCTAGTAATACCCCAGTTTTTAGTCTATTTCCTCCTGAAGAATATGAACAAGGCTATTAATGGAATTCCTATTAGTAAAGGAACAAAGATGACTCTTAATCTATAGAGATATTCAACCTAAGGTGGGGGGGAGGGGGAAGAATACATCAGAAGCGACCTGAATAATTGCAACAGCCTGAGACTGCATGAGCATTTGCAGATTTTTGGTAAAATGGAATGAGATTGTTGCTTTTGTTTTTTAACAAAAAGCAAGAACTTGCTATCTTTTTTACCTTCCTCTCTTCTGCAATTTGCATTTTCTTTGACTGCTGGTCTTGTGATTCCTGTGCATAGGCATCTCAAGTCCATGAAAAATTAATGCCAGGTGCAGGATGTCTTCTCTTTATCCCATTGTTGCTCCTACTGTACAATGTTTATGTTGACTCATCACAATGGGTATCCGTGCGGATATACGTTACTGTACAACAGAGTAAAGCCCATTCTCTGCCCCTCCCACTTTCCCCACCCACTCCAAAAACTCCAAAAATAGGACCCAAAACAGTTTTGTTACAGAACAGGAAAATAGGCAGTTGTTCAGAGCTAATAATATCAATGCCCCTCCAAGTAGCAAAACAAAATTAAAACACACACATATCAAATCCTTAAAAACTTTAATGAGCTATTACTAGATATGTTGTACTTCTGTAAGCTTCATTTAGATATTTTTACTTAGCAGAGAGATGCTTAACAACAATGGGGTTTCTGATTTTTATCTTGAAAATATACTGTTCTTGCTATTGCTGCTTTCGAGATCCCCACTACCCTGCTAGTGCTGTCTTCTTTATATTGCTCTATCGTGTTACAGTTTTCAAAGCAGCGTAAATTAAATTCTTTCTCTTTATAACCTGGCAAGGGAGGCAAGGCAGGTTTTAATATTTCCGTATTATTTATAAGAGAATTAAAGTTGAGATAGCTGAAATGGCCGGAATCAGAAGTGGTTAAGGAGTAAGATACAACCTACTAAGACTAGAAGCTCAATCCTGTGTACGTTTGCTCAAAGTCAAGAGTTTTAGCTGCTTCAAAAAATCTGGGTCTGAATGCTTGCTTAACTTTCCTGGACTTCAGCTTCACTTTCTGTAAAATTAGGTTTTATACAGATCCTTTGAGAGTTGTCTCTGGTTTAAATGAGATAGTGTGAGTTAAACCCTTAGCACAGTGTCTAACCAAAGAAAGTGTCCAGGAAGGGTTGCCATTATTTACACTGCTAATTTTTAATATTACCGCAATGCATCCTTTCACAAACTGCATGGGCTTTTTATATATGATCCCATTTGTTTCTCAAAGAATAATTATATTTCCCTTTATACACGAACAGAAAATTTGACAGTTTCAACAAGGCTAAAATCATAATATGGGTGACGAGAAAGTTCTTAAATCTCAGTCAGATGACCCAAATCCTAAACTCCTCTTATTACTATTTTTATGATATTCAAAATTAGGTTAATATTAAAGTCGGGAATTACCCAATCCTTATTCATAGCTATATGCAGCCTTAGAAACAATTTAGAGAGTCAAGTGACCTGACCAAGTTCTGCAGTGACACAACCAGCCCGGGACACCTTATCTGCTGACTCCAAGAGCAAGACTAGGAAGTGCTCATCCTATAACATAAAAACATAACAGGCAAATGTTTTTGTTGAGTTTTTGTGGGCAAAGAGGGGTCATAAAATGTAAGTTGCAGGGGTACCTGGGTGGCTCAGTGGGTTAAGCCTCTGCCTTCAGCTCAGGTCATGATCTCAGGGTCCTGGGATCGAGTCCCACATCGGGCTCTCTGCTCAGCGGGGAGCCTGCTTCCCCCTCTCTCTCTGCCTGCCTCTCTGCCTACTTGTGATCTCTCTCTCTCTGTCAAATAAATAAATAAAATCTTTTTAAAAAAATGTAAGGTTGTAAACATTATATTCATAAGGAAGTTATCATCACTTTTCCAGGTAAGGAAATCTTTTATTAAAAAAATGAAGGTTCTAGTATGTCTGAATTTATAGTTTCAATGGACAAAGTGGTCTGAGAGTAAAGTGGAGAGTCAGCCTGGGAACTATCATTTTGCTCTCCACTTGTGGCCAAGTCCCTACGCACCATAAAACAACCTCCTCTATGCCTTCTTTCTCTTCCTTTTATCCTTCTCTCATACTATTTCCTACTCCCTCCTCTAGCCCACACCAACAGATAAGATTTTTCCATCTTTATTCTGAAGCACAAAACTGTAGCTTATCCCGAGCCCAGAAGGAGGTTAACTGGCAAGCAGAGCCTTTGCTTTGCAAAATAACTGTGAGGAAGGGAGCCATCGGAAAACTGAGAAACCAAGACTGACATAGACATCACCACTCTGGGAAGCGAGGGCAGCTGTGGGGCTAGGAACTGGTTGGCATTTTGGACCTGGAGAGTTGTAGGCTCTTTCCCGTGGAACAAAGAGTTCATTGCCTAGTCAATGACAATATACAAACACATCTGCAGAATATATTCTTTGGCATGAGCAAATGCTAGCAGTAGTGGCCAGCTTCTATTTTTCTAGTCCTCATTCACTTCTTTTCTTTTTTAACCTACTTTTTCTGTTTTTCCCCAATGAAAATAATTCTAAATATAACATTAATTTTGAAGACAGAATGGCTAAAGGGAGATGGATAGACTTCTAGATATTATCAGAATTTAAAATAAGGGAAATGGAACTTAAGTGTTTTCTACTTTGTTCCTTCTGCAACCCAGCCCAAGTGCTATGTTTCAGAAGCAGGTACTGAAGTACCTTCTAATCTAACATGGACATGAGCACATTATGGGTTACTAATGGTAAAACAGTAAACCAAACTCCTATCTCCTCTTTGTCTCTCTTCCTAACGTTTCCTCTCATTTAAAAAAAAAAAAAAGAAGAAATCTAAATATGAAATATTTTAAGGCTTTCATGGTTTAGTCTGTTGTGTTTTTAAACTTTGACTGTATGATCTAATATCAAATTATGATTGATAGGGAGGAAAATGAAACAGAGGTTGGATGTTAGTAAATTCTTCGTTTTGGAGACAAGGCTTATAGAAAATAGAGAAAGGCAAGGATAGAAGGAGGAGCTTGGTGAGACTTCTTTACTTCACTTCAAATATTTTTGAGCTTTTAATATGGGAGGGAATTTTTTGCTACTAATTTCATGGTCTTAAAGCCAGAAAATTAACTGATTCACAAGAAAAAGAAAATGTAGACTATAAACATAGAGCAAGATGATCATAAATGCATTTGGAGTCACCTTTCTTTACCCAATTCATTAGAAGCCATTTTATATCACTGATCTTTTCCCAATTAGATTTTTGTCTTATTTCACCATGACTTGCTTGCTTGCTTGCTTGCTTTTTCTCTTTCTTTCCTTCTTTTTCTTTGACAGAGAGAGAGATCACAAGTAGGCAGAGAGAGAGGGGGAAGCAGGCTCCCCACTGAGCAGAGAGCCCGATGTGGGACTCGATGCCAGGACCCTGAGATCATGACCTGAGCTGAAGGCAGAGGCTTAACCTACTGAGCTATCCAGGCGCCCCTCACCATAGCTTTCTTAACATTATCTCTTCTTTCTGTATCTGAATGATAAAATCAGAGATCATTATCCAGAAAGAAGATTTGTATAGCATCCCTGATTTCTTTCTAGTGTTTCCCAGCAGAGCAAAACTTATTATGAGTGAAATCAAATCCTTGATGAGACATAGACTCTTAGAGGTCATACATTTCACTTCCTATTCCTCAAATATAGAAATGAGTAGGGAGGCTCAGTGAATTGCTTTTTTACCCTGAGTTACTGAACTTGTTGGGTCTAAAGCTTCAATCTCCTGATTCCCAGTCCAGCCATCTTTATGCCAGTAACATAATCCCTCAACTGGATTGTGGTTATTTCCATGGAGGTAAAGTGTTTAACTTTTGATAGCCATGCAAGAACTACATGAGATTTTAGGTTGACTACATTATAAATAACTTCAAATGTTTTTATATTTAAAAAATAATTATGAAGTAAAATATTAAAACTATGAGAAGTTTTTAAGGTAAAACATGAGACTTCAAGTGAGTGTTTAGTTTTGGGTGAATCTTTTGATATAGGTCTTCACATTCATCTGAAAAATTTAGCAAGCTCTTAGGATGCCATTTTGCTTTATTCATGATCTTTGAACCTTTAACTTTTCATTAAACCTCATGTTTCTTTCTGCCTTTCCAACTTCTAAAATGTACAGCTGGAGGCAAGTTAGAACATGGAACAATTCCAGGGCTACCTACCTTGCTTTATACAAGGTGGTGTTACAACAAAGGTATGGATTTGGAGTCATGAAGAGTGACCTTTTTGGCAAATTGGACAGCCACATAAGAAGAATGAGACTGGACCACTCTCTTATACCATGCACAAAAAATAAATTAAAAATGGATTAAAGACCTATAAAGCCATATGAAAACATATAAGACCTATGAAATCATAAAAATCCTGGAAGAGAATACAGGTAGTAACTTCTTTGAAATCAGCCACAGCAACTTCTTTGTAGATCTCTAGATCTCAAGAGGCAAGGGAGAAAAGGCAAAAAATAAACTATTGGGACTACATCAAAATAAAAAGTTTCTGTGCAGCCAAGGTAAAAATCAGTAAGATTAAAAGGCAACTTACAGGATAGCAGAAGATGTTTGGAAATGACCTATCCTATAAAGGGTTAGTATCCAAAATATGTAAAGAACTGATACAACTCAACACCCCCCAAAACAAATAATCCAATTAAAAGATGGGCAGAAGACATAAACAGACTTTTCTCCAAAGAAAACATTCAGATAGCCAAAATGTCCATTCAGATAGCCAATAGACACATGAAAAGATGCTCATCATCATTATTATCAGGGATATGCAAATTAAAACTACCATGATATATCACCTCACACTTGTCAGAGTAGCTAAAATCAAAAACACAAGAAGCAACAGGTATGGATGAGAATGTGGAGAAAAAGGAATCCTCATGCACTGTTGGTGGGAATGCAAACTGGGGCAGCCATGTGGAAAACGGTGTGGAGGTTCCTCAAAAAATTAAAAATAGAACTATCCTATGATCCAGGCATCATACTACTGGGTTTTACCCAAGAATACAAGAACACTAATTCAAAGGCATACATGCACCTCTATGTTTATAGCGGCATTATTTACAATAGCCAAGATGTGGAAGCAGCCTAAGTGTCCATCAGTTGATAAATGGATAAAGATGTGAGATATAGATATAGATATAGATAGATAGATATAATGTTTAATTATATATAATATATGTATAATATTACTAAGCCATAAAAAAGAATGAAATCTTGCCATTTGCAATGACATGAATGGAGCTAGAGAGTATAATGCTAAGCAAAATAGTTCAGAAAAAGACAAATATCATATGATTTCACTCATATGTGGAATTTAAGAAACAAAACAACCAAAGGGGAAAAAATAAGAGAGAGGGAGAGAGAGAGAGAAAGCAAGAAACAGATTCTTCATTATAGAGAACAACCCGATGGTTACCAGAGTGAAGGGGGTGGGGAATATGTTATAAAGGTGTTGGGGATTAAGGAGGGCACTTGTGATGATGAGCACAGGGTGATGGATGGAATTGTTGAATCACTCTGTTGTATACCCTAAACTAACACATTTTTAAAAATTTAATATTAAAAAAATAAGAGTGATACCTGGCTCCACTAGTTATTAGTCTAGTGACCTTGGATAAGTTGCATTATAGGTCCATGCCTCACTTTTGCTATCTGGGTAATAAGCATAATGATAGCATGTAATTCATAAGCTTGTAATGAGGAGAAAAGAATGAATATAAATAACCCGTGTATGATAGGCATAGAAGAGTCTTTCAGTTTTTAACTGTCCTTAATTTACAGGTCACGCTTCAGACTAGCATAGTCTGTGGTGCATGGCAAGTTCCAGATGCTTCCATCCACAGCATCAGTGGCACAAGAGTAGTCATCAGGGGGCAGTGCACAGTTTACCCCTTTATGCCCATTTCACCTAAGCTGTGGGCTCATGGGTTTCTCATGAGTCCTATCTCTTGTTGCTATGGCTCCAGTTTTAAAGGTCTAAAAACCCATTAGCAAATATCTTTGAATATATTGTATGTCAAGCACTGACGGTAGCTAGGTGGTGGAGGTCCCACCGTCAAAACAATTACAGTTTCAGCAAGGAGATACAAATATCACAGATGAATCAGTTAGCCATCAACATGCATAAGAACAGAAAGAAACGGTCATTAAGAATGTCAGAGCTTGGGACGCCTGGGTAGCTCAGTTGGTTAAGCAGCTGCCTTCGGCTCAGGTCATGATCCCAGCGTCCTGGGATTGAGTCCCACATCGGGCTCCTTGCTCGGCGGGGAGCCTGCTTCTCCCTCGGCCTCTGCCAGCCACTCTGTCTGCCTGTGCTCGCCCTCTCGCTCTCTCTCTCACAAAAAAAAAAAAAATGTCAGAGCTTGGGACGCCTGGGTGGCTCAGTTGGTTAAGCGGCTGCCTTCAGCTCTGGTCATGATCCCAGCATCCTGGGATCAAGTCCCACATCGGGCTCCTTGCTCGGCAGGGAGCCTGCTTCTCCCTCTGCCTTTGCCTGCCACTCTGTCTGCCTGTGCTCTCTCTCTCTCTCCCTCTCTCTCTGACAAATAAATAAATTTTAAAAAAAAGAATGTCAGAGCTTAGTGCTTTTGCATAATTTCTTTCCTTTAACATTTGTAATTCAGTACGAATGGAAATAATACAACTAATGTGTGTTTTTAAATTTGGAAGGCAGGATGGTTAGATAGATTGAGACTTGCAGTCAGGATTGAGGAAACTTTCATGGAAAGTTAAGGGCTTTATATTGTCCTTCAAAGATGGATAGAATTTGGATAGGTAGATAAGAAAGGGGACCATGATTGATTCATGATATAAGAGAAAGAAGAAATGGAAAAAGTATCTCATGATAGATATGAGCAAGGCGTGTGCTTGGAGTCGTGAGACCCTTCACTTAATGGAAAGAAGGGAGAGGGAAGGGAGTGAATAGTATCAGTGAACGGTATCAGGACTGTGTGCAAGACCTTCATCCAGGTGCTATAGAAGACTCTAGCCCTACCTTAGCCTAATGAAACAGGCTGACAGTTTGCTTAGAATTCTGGTACCTCAGTGTGGAAAACACAATTGTGCTGCTGAGATTATAGCTCTTTGGTGGCTTAGCAAAAAAGAGCAGATGGTATCCACGTGGATCTTTCCAGGAATAGCACCACATGGAGTGAATCAGTGAATTAAGTATGTGTGGTTATATGGCATGGGGCACATTGACTAAACCGCACTTGAGATTTGAGCTAATGACTCCATTTTTTGTGCGATCTCCAGAGTGTATTTGCATAACTAAAGCAGTTAGGTTTGTAAATCCTCAGTGTGAATCAGTGGAATTTGTGGCAAAAATGGAGAAAAGTAAGGGATTTAGAGTCCAAGGACCTGGGTTTGAATCCCAGCCTCCTCTTTCCTAGCTGTTTGACATTAGGAAATTCACTGAATCACTCTGCGCCTCAGTTTACTTATCTATAAACAAAGAAAAATTCCACCAGGTTCTCCGGGTTCTGTGAGGAGTAAACAAGGAGACACAGGTAAAAAGCTTATCGTATCTGCCTGGCACACAATGGGTATTTGCTCAATCAATGTTAGTTCCTTTTTTTGTGGAAATTAAATGATCTAATGTATATCAACACATTCTATAAGTTATAAAGCATGGTATTTGAGGTCAGTGTAATGCAGTTACCAATTTGAGTTTCAGCGATGATCTGAAGTTTTGGTGAGTCATTTATTTTTGCCTTTTATACCAAGTGTAAAGAGGTCTGTGTCAGGGGAGCTGGATCGAAATCCAAAGAACCCTCATATCTAGTAGTTCCAGCAACTTTTACCTCTCATTCTAAGTGGAATTAATTGTAGAGAAAACATAAAGAAAAGTCTCTTTGGTTCCAGGTCTCCACTTTTCTGTTCCCTACTCTGCAAGCTAGCCCACCTTACCTCTATCCTTGGTACAGAAAGGCCTACTTACTTGTGGCTTTTAGGATATCATCTATTTTCTGCAAAGTACTACACTACTTTGTATTTTAAGAGAGGATCAAGCAGGTATGTTAACACTTCAGTCCAAAGGGATAAAAGACTAATGGTGTGTTTTCAAGGATCCATGAGGGAAGTTGTGTTAACTAGCACAGACTTCTGGAAACTTACCAAATCCAAGAAAATGTTTTGTGGTTGTTTATGAGTTGCCCACATAGGAACCAGACTTCCAGGTTCGACTCTTGGCCCTGCTGTCACCAGCTAGACGACCTGGGGGACAATGGGTAACACCTCTGTGCCTCAGTTTTCTGTAAAGTGAAGATAATCTGATTTATATTATTAAGAGAGTTCAGGCAGGCAGAGTTGAATTGAATTCAGGCCAAACATGAACCTGCCATTTTTCCCATCGTCCTTTTTTAAAATTATTAAATATTTAATATTTATTTGTTTGTTTGTTTGTTTCAGAGAGACAGAAAGAGTGCCTGTGGTGGGAGGGACTGAAGGGAGGGGAAGCAGACTGCCTGCTGAGCAGGAGCCTGAAGCGGGGATCCATCCCCAGATTGGGAGATCATGTCCTAAGCCAAAACCAAGAATCTGATGCTCAACCAACTGAGCCACCAAGCACCCCCTTTTCCCCCAGTGTTCCAAGCTATGCTGATAGTTAGCTGGTTGGGTAGCTATCTGTGCATTTTGTTAAATGTTAGGCAGAGGGGCCAAGGTCTTTGCTTCATCCAGAGTTGTTCCCCCGAGACATCCTGCATCATCATTAACCTGCAAACAATTAACTGTTCATTCACCCACCAGCCTGTTATTGCCTGAGTGTCCTTACTGGTGTCCATGGTGGTGGGGGGATGGGACTATGTCACTGAAGGGTAAGGGCAAAACAGGGTACAGACCAGAACCACGTGTTGCTACTATTGGTGATGACTCAGAGCTCTCCTGAATCAAACTGCATGCACACGGTTGGTCTTGTAGAGAGAAAATATGAAAAGGAAAAGAAAATCCAGGAAAACAAAAACAGCCACAGTAATAAATAATATAAACTTACATCTGTGGAATATCTCTCTTTTCGCTTCACATGCATTATTTCTCCAGCTAACTTCTCGGGAAATAGGTTAACTGGAAAATAGTATTGTCCCATTTTTTTAAGTGGGGGTAAGGGACTTAGAAACCCTCTGAGAACTGGGGAATTGAATCTGAGTCAGTATGGTGAGAAATTTCTCATCAGACAGTGAAAGAGGAGCCAGCAACTTGCAGGACAGAAAATAACTGCATTCCATCATGTAGCCTGGAAAAAATCAGCAGAGGGAATCAGGAGATGGTGGTGGTTAATCAGCATGAGATTTGGGGCTAGAAAGATGTGGGCTTCAAACCTGGTTGTGGTCCTCTTAGATGTGTATTAGGCAAGTGACTTAGATACTTAGAGCCTCCCTCCCTCCCTTTCTTCCTTCCTTCTGTCTTTCCAAATGGAAACAATAATGTTTTCCTTAAAACATTTTGAGAAGTAAAGGCACTGATGCATCTTAAGTATTTACCAAAGCCTTGGGAACATAACAGTCATTTAATATATGCTTAACAGTTTATTCTTGTTCTTGTTGTTGTTATCCTGTCTTCAGTTTTGATATTAAGTAATTGTGAGATCTGGGGCATGCCACCTACTTTCTGTTTCCATTCCCATATTTATAAAATGAAAGGTAGAATTAAATGGCCCTTAAGGTCTCAGCTTAAAGTTTTATAATTCTAAAGTAGATTTGTTTCTTTTGTTTCTCTCTCACTCTCATTAATATGTCTTTAATAAGTTATTTACCAAAACTTTTCCTTGGAGCTTACTCAAAAAAAATCCTGATTGAGTCAACTAAGCTATGCCTGTGCCATTAACCTGTTCATATGATACACAAGGGCCCAGTAACTGGGCCAGAGTGAGGTGGGGCGGGCTCTGGCCCCAGCAAGGATCCACATGGATATATCTAACTTTGTTTTGAGCTGGCCTCTGACTTGTTAGTGAACAGTGAAAGTTAGAATCCAAAGAGCTCTGGTAAAGTCTAGTTCCATTCTGAGAGGCAGTAGAGCACAATTATCAAAATTAACTCTGAGCTAGACTGTCTAGGTTTGAAGATGGTTTCTTTACCACATGTATGACCTTGGGAAAATTACTAACCTCTGCTTTTTCACTTATGAGCTGAGAACAATGGTACCTGACTCAGTAGGTTATGTGAAGATTGAATAAATTAATTGATACAAATAGGTGCGATATAAATGCTTGACCTTATTATTATCCACCCCAGTGTTAATTCAGAAGGTCCAAGTGTGGCTAGGTCAGGATACTCTGAGATTTCAGAGTGATGATGCTTAGGGACAATTGCAGGTTCCTGGTTAACCCTTTACGTAGGAGTAGGACCCTCCCTGCCCTAAGGATGCGGGGCTCTAGCTCAACAGATTATGAGAAAGGAGAGGGAAGATAGGGTTTCATGTCCAGTGGAGAACAAAAGGTAGGAAATTGAGGTAGAAGTCTCCCCCACGCCAATCATATCACATTTTTTAAATTTCCAGAATGGGCCAATATAGTAGAGGATTAGGGGGAAAACTTGAAACAAAATAAAATTATCCTGAGTTCAATCCTTAGCGTACCAACTCAGTATTTAATGTTAGAGATTTCATTTCAGATCTGACGTGGGTAGTAACTCCAATATTCTACTTCTGTGGTTAGAATTAGGACACGGTCTGATTGGGACTCAGCCTAATGTGTGAATTGTGTGAATTGTGTGTGTGTGAATTGTGAAGCTAGACTATTAATAACCTTGTAGCAGCTGACCTATGCCAGCTAATTTCTATCTGCCTTGAACTTTGGGGATCTTTAGCTGTCTCAGGGAAATCACATGCATAGATTCCATTGTGTTTCAATTTGTCATGCCACACCATATATGAAAGTCACTTATAGGACCTGTGTTACTTCTTGCACACTCAGGAGACTTGGCTTTTAAGCCTGAGAAGATAAACCAGAGATACTGTGTCCCAAAAGCAGCTGACATGTTATTCTTGCCATATTTTACCTCCTACTTGTTTTGGCTTGACAACCATTTGCCTTCAACTTGCCTGTTCCAGGTCATTTGAAATCCCTGGACAGTTCCTAACCCCATCCGTGTTACTTTCAGTTTCTGCTGTATTTAGGTTCTTTGACTGTGTGGATTTCTCTCCTTTTCCAGTTTGCTTCTTAAAAGCTTAAATATAGGCCCAGAGTCAATCTTGTGACCTTCTCATTGATTAACCTACACTGGTCAGATGGAAGCTTCCCAGAGTGTGCTCTTTGGCTGACTAGCAGTTGTGCCTTCCTTGCCTGTACCTTACTTGACCTGGCTTCCTGACTATCTGACCTGGTGAACACTTGCCCATATATGTCAGAAGTATGTCTCAACTCTAGCACTTAGCAAATATCAAGGAATAACCACATCAGTCCAAATCAATGAACTCGGGGTGCCTGGGTGGCTCAGTGAGTTAAGCCTCTGCCTTCAGCTCAGGTAGTGATCCCAGTGTCCTGGGATTGAGCCCCATGTCGGGCTCTCTGCTCAGCGGGGAGCCTGTTTCCCCTCCCCCCCCCCGCCTACTTGTGATCTCTCTCTCTCTGTTAAATAAATAAAATCTTTTTTAAAAAAAAGAATCAATGAACCCCTTTGATAATTTGCATTCATTATGTCAGATTCTCTTTTTATTTACATTTTCTTGGTGGCAAACAGCAGGAGCTTAACTTTTACTAGCATCAACAATGTTATTGATATAATCTCAAGAGGGCTGGAACTGATGAATAACTTGATCTAACAACATAAATTTTTCAGTGTTCTCTCTATTGGCTTCTGGCTTCTCTACAATTAGCTTTATACTTCCCTCTTGCTATAAACTGACTTTCTCCATATAGAAGAGAATGTAATATAAAACTCAAACCATTTATATCTCATAGTTTGGGCCGCCTAAGAGAGATTGATTTTCTGCTAAGTCACCAGTTTGATTTAGGGGTTCAATTAAATAGAATGCCCAGTATGGAAGGAGATTGTGTATACAGTAGAGCAGTACACATTGTAGAGATAAAGATTAGAGGAACAACCAAAGTAACTAGGGAATTGGTATTAAGAATCTGAAACCACGCTTGATCAAACTGACATGGACTCACATGATTTCAAAAGTGAGAAAAGAAACAGAAGCCAGGATGACCCAAGGGGAGATCTGAAATTAACAACTGGTGAGAAGAACACACTCATGGGCCAGACTTAGAATTCAACTGCATTCTGTCACCACTTGGGATTTTTATTCTCTGCTGATACATGCCATTGAGTACCTTAAAGATTCCAAGAAGCTTCTGTGAAAATAGTCTGGAGAGGACTGTGAGGGTGCTGGAGCCAAGATATGGGAGATCTGATCTTCTGAGAGCCAGATGTAGCAGCCCAGTGGGATACAGAACACCCAACCATGACATCTCCTTGGTGATCAAGCCAGGGGGTTGCCAATGTCAGATGTATGTGCTGTGTCTGTGGATTCACACATTCCATACATTCTGTTTCTTAGTGACTTTAATATATACAGGCATTAATGGGGTATTTTGGACCTTTCTAAGTACCAGAAAGGAGCAATGAGCTTTCCACATAACATAGATTGTACTTCGCAACATCTAGAATCAGCAGTTATGGAATAATCATTATTTTGTATTGCTGGACAGTTAAGCAGTAGGGGCTGGTTAAGGAAAGAAAGTGACAGTGGATATTGGAAAAGTAGTCACAGTCTTGTTGGTACCAGAGGAGATTTTGGAGTTATTCTAGAGCTGTTCTCCCAAGCTTACAAAGAGGCATGACTTTCCTCTATAGCCACACCTACACTTTGTAGCTACATTTAGTCAATAATTCCTAAGTATTTAATGAGATCCTTCAGTGTACCCAAGTGCTGTGAAGAATTCTAGGAAAGTATACAATCCTTGTCACTTTTTAAATATAGAGTCTGATAAGAACCAAATCTACATATATGAAACAGAAAATAGCAGCATAAACAGATGAAAGTGATAAATGGCATCATGTAGGAAAGGGGTTTCCATACAAAATTTATTCCTAGACCACATTAATGTAAGTTATAACAGGAAAAATAAAAGTAAGATGGGTCGAATTCAATCGATGCATAGTTATTGATTAAGCTGTAATAGATAATAGGGGAAATATAAATATTGGGTGTGATACTTGGAAAGCTTTTAGTCTGGTCAAGGAGACAAGGTCCAAATGTTTTGGATCATGCTGGGAACCAATTAGAAAGCATAGAAGAGAGGTAGTCAGAACTGAAACAGACTAGGAAGACAATACCAGTGACCATTCAGGCATCACCAGATTGCTTTCAATGTCTGACATATGCAAGACCTTCCGGCATCTCTTGCCTGCAGAGTGGCTTTGCTTTGCCTCAGTCTCATATGCGGCTCTAACTAGAGATCTTCAATCACTACAGGACACTTGCAATGAGCCACCTAGATACTGAGATGAGGGAGCAGCTTAGGGTGGAAAAATGGATTTTGAGGTCAGAAAGGCCGGTGTTAAATCTAAGCTCTCGTTTTCTCTGAGCCTCTGTTTTCTCATTTATAATGTGGGGATAGTAGTAATGATGCTTCATAATAAGGTTTTGTGGAAATTAAAGAGGATATATGTGCACATTCTTATACATGGGCAAGTAATATAGATTTAATAAATAGTGCTTCATGTGGTCTAATCTTTAGTTTTCTTTAGTGCAATTATAGCCAACAACATAGCATTGAAATCTCTGGCATATAAACAGTTCACAAATAATTTGGTAATATATTCTTACAGTAGTTCATCTTTAGGGATACTAATAATAATATTTAACATTGATTCTGAAATTTAAGTTTACAAAGCACGTGAAATATATCACCTCACTTATTCTTCAAGCAACTCTTTCAGAAGGTGATCATCTCCATTCCCATTCTACAGAGAAGGAAAAATGAGGCAAAGGGAGTTAGTGTAATTGCCCCCAGATCATACCATCAAGAAGTTCCTCAGTCCCCAACACATATAATCAGGAGGTTGCCAAACCAAACTCAAGCCCAGGTTTTCTGATTGTAAACCTCATATTCTTTTCCCTACACCACAGTCCCATAAGTACTGTGTGTGTATGTGTTTTGGGCTGGGTTTTTTTGGGTGGGATCCAGTGGAAACTGTCTTTCTCCTATTCACCCTAAGGTACTTGCTTTTAGGAGTTAATGAATAAACTGTGAACATCTAGCTGACCCACCATGTAGATATGTGGACCAGGGTCCTGCTCTTAATGCCCAGTGTGTTGTGCTAAAGGTTGGAATTTTGTTTTGTGAAATCTGCTGGATTGCCATTTGTTTTGTCATTCTATTAGGATTCCACAAGCACAGATTGACATTAAAAAGCTGTTAACTCTGTTAATCCCAGAGGGCACAGCTAATGAAATGTCCCAAAAGTTGAGCACTTGCCAAAGCCACCGTGTCTTATAGGACAGCTCTCGATTAATCATGATGAGAGTATTTCCTCTATCTAAATGAAATCTGCAATTTGGGAAGGAGATTAAAGATCCTGCAGAGGATGAAGGAGAAAATGCTGTGAAAATTCTAGAAACTAGAAAATAAAGATAGGTCTACTCAATATTTATGAAGTCAGATTGGTGGCTGCAAATAGATTGCAATCTCTTATTTGCTAATGACTTGGCTTGTAACACTTCTGTATCAGTTTTACAGTTTCCTACTCAACTTTAAAGAGAATGACTGCACTTTGTACTAATTTCCTTTAAAAAGGAAAATTTAGCATACCCAATATGATTTTATGCCATCTTTGATGAATTTTTAATTTCCTATTGAAGGATTTCTAAGGTATGTGTTCAGAAATGCATACATGATCAAAGATAGGATAAAGAATACATAATAGGTAAGCATCTATAAGATGTCAATGAGTGACTTGAGAGGGAAAAAAAAAAGATGTCAATGAGTGAACCTATTTTCAACATATTCTAAAAAGGCAGTTTAAAGAGAAGGATTACAAATTCTGGTTTGGGTTTAAGTTTGCTGCCATGAACATATTCTAAAAAGGCAGTTTAAAGAGAAGGATTACAAATTCTGGTTTGGGTTTAAGTTTGCTGCCATGAGAGAGTAGTTAAATTTATTTTGTATAGCTATTTTATAAGGAAATGCTATACGTTTTAACTGTCACCCAATTTATTAGAAATTCTTACCTCATACGCAGCTCAAATCCTCACCTCCTACTGTTGAGCAGAATTTAAGAGAAAATGAGTAGAAGTGCAACTGCTTACTTCATTTCATCATGTAGCAAATGTAGCAAACACATATTTGAAGGAGGAGGTTGCAGCAAATCCCAGGGTATTTCATGTATCCCCCAAAACCCTGACACAGTGCCTGTACAGTTCCTCAAAAAATGCTTTTGAACTCTGTTAAATCTGTTTAACGGATCCTATCTCAAAATAGACTACTTTTTATTTCATTTGTTTTTTCTGTTTCTCTTTTTCAGGCTAGCCCTGCTCCTATAATTGTCAACACAGATACTTTGGACACGATTCCTTATGTAAGTAACATTTTTATAAGATTTTCTTTACAAATTATGTTAGAACTTAATCAGCTAAATATAAAATTCAGTACATATTCAGTTTTACCCAATCCAGATAATCTGAACTGTATAGAATGAGTTTTGTTTTGATATCTGTTAAATCTCAGCTTAGTCATGCAAATAGTTACCTCTTTCATTCACTGTTTTCTAAAGCACAAGGACACATCATGAGAAAAGGAAAAAAAAAAACTCGATTATATTCAAATAATGTTAGTTTCCTAGGTGTTTTCCTGAAAAAATAATGAATTGCTTATAGAAGAGATGGATAAACTTTTTTGGGTCTCTTAGTAAAGGGATACTCAAATCAATTTCTATGGCAGGGCTTAGAACATAAGTAAGCTTTCAGTAAATATTTAATGGATTTTGCTGAGCTTCTAACAAGAGTTGTAACAAATTTTTTTTTTTTTTTAAAGATTTTATTTATTTATTTGACAGACAGAGATCACAAGTAGGCAGAGAGGCAGGCAGAGAGAGAGGAGGAAGCAGGCTCCCTGCAGAGCAGAGAGCCCGATGCGGGGCTCGATCCCAGGACTCTGGGATCATGACCCGAGCTGCAGGCAAGAGGCTTTAACCCACTGAGCCACTCAGGCGCCCCGAGTTGTAACAAATTTTTGTGAGGGGTGGTCTATCTATATAATGAGACCTGTGGTTTTATGAAAGCCTGAAGCATGAGATAGGTGTGAAGATCAAGCAGATCAGTAAAGCTTGGGATTCTGTACCTGAAATACAGCCACTATAAGGGCCAAACTTCTTGACAACAAAGTCTGGCAGGGGCAGAAGAGATTGGGGGTGGCAACAAGCCACAATGTGGGTGAGTGGTTGACATCATGGAGGCCCAACAAGGCTTTCTGAGCTGCCCTGGCTAATGCATAGAGAATAGTGATTGGGGAAGATGGGACAGACACAAATGCATGCAGAGAGAGAATTTGAAGCAAGGAGAAGGACTGCAGGGATAACGGATGAGAACAGATTCCTAGTCTTTGATTAAATGAATAAAACTAGTGAAGCAATTGAAAGAGTACCTGGCACAAAGGAAATGCTTGGTAATTGTCAGCTATTCTAAATCTTAGACCCCCACTCAACCTCAAATGCCTACACAGAGCAAGTAACACAGAAAGACATGGGGCAGGGGCCGTGGGGACGGTAGGGAAGAGAGAGCACGTGGCCTTCCAAAGGGGGCAGCTGCCGCTTGGCTCCAGTGGGTGGTACCAAGGGGAAATGAGGACCAAGTACTGCCAGGTCATCCCATTTTTCCAGAGAAGTTGTAAATTTGAATTTTTATGTAAAAGTTTGGAATTTTTAAATACAGGCAGCTGATTTTCTGAAGTTCATGCACGGTGTGCCAAAGTGTGTCCAGTCCTGAGGCTGCCCTTTGGGAGGTGTCTGCCTCGAAGGAACTGGAGATCCTGAGCAGGTCCTCCAAGCCAGGACTCACCCCCAGGGTAGCAGAATGCTAGAACTGGAGTACGAGGTTGGGACTTGATTACAGGAACAAGTGACTAAAACTGGGACACGGGGTCAGGACAAGAATAACGGCAAGCTTGACTTGATGCTGACTCACCTGAGCTACTGAGCGAGGGCTTCTTAAATCTTTCTGAACAAGAGTCATTTAGGGTCAGACAAGAAATGGGTTAAAAGCTCACTGGTAGAAATCAGTGGCCCCAGCTGAGAATAGAAAAGGACTCCCTTAGAAGGAAGCAAAGCAGTACGTTAAAGACACATAGAATCCACTATTCTATCTCTTACTCTCCCTATCTTCCTTCATTTATCAAACATTTATACTGGGATTACAGTACATCTGACACTAAGCACTTGACAAATATTAATTCAATCCTTAAAACAACCTTATGAGATAGGTTCTATTACTTTCTCTATATTACAGGTAAGAAAACTGAGTCATAAAGAGATTAAGCAACTTTTTCAAGTTTGCATTAGTGGCAGAGCCAAGAATGAACCTAGGTAGCCTGGCTAAAGAGTTTGAGGTCTTACTTAACTCCTGTCATGTAGTTGCTTGTGTTTCCTCCTCCCCTCCGTTATTTTCTGCCTCTCAGTGTGGGAATGAAGCATGCTTTCTCCTCTGCCATAGGTGGCTTTGGATGGAAGACAACTTGTCACAGGGGCTCCAATACCTTTGGGGTACGGGTCCATGTATATTAAGGAATTCTGTATTTTTATTCTAGTTAGTTTTTTGCTATATCCATTAGCAAAAGCAGATGAGCAGTGCTTTAAAGTAGGCATTAAAAACAGAGATTTGATTTTGTAAGTAGGGCTGCTTTCTTGTGGTAGATCTGTATTATTTCAAAGCCTTCTATTAGGATTCTCATGCCTTAACTGCCAGATGCCCTCATGTACAAATAATTTATCAATTGAATCTAAGGATTTTGTGTAGACATGCTTGATTGATAACCCAACTAATCGGCTAGTAAAATCAGCTACATATAACAAATTAATCAAATTGCTTTCTATTCCCTAAATATTGACTTTGTACATGACTTCTTCATGGCCTTCTTCAAAGGGCCTTTTATTTTTTTAATCTTTTTTTTATTGTGTTACGTTAGTCACCATAAAATACATCAGTAGTTTTTGATGCAGTGTTCCAAGATTCATTGTTTATGCACCACACCCAGTGCTCCATGTAATACGTGCCCTCCTTCATACCCACCACCAGGTTCACCCATCCCACCATGCCCCTCCCCTTTAAAACCTTCAGTTTGTTTCTCAGAGTCCATGATCTCTCATGGTTCGTCTCCACCTCCGATTTTTCCCCCAGTTCACTTTTCCTTTCCTTCTCCTAATGTTCTCCATGTTATTCCTTATTTTTTAATCTCTAATATTTTTGTACTTAATGCAAAACCTCTTTGAGCTTCCTTAAGAGTAGGATCTTTAGAGAGGTTTGCTGAGTAGCTCAGTATGGTGAAAATGTCCCAAAGTGTCCCCTGGCAATGTGTTCTTCAGCAACTCATTTAATTTTTCTGGATCCAAATTAATCTTTAAGACAGGAATTACACCTACCTCAGAAGTGGGTGTGGGGATGAAATGAAATTATGTATGCAAAATCATGCTTTGTTAACTTCTGGTTCATAGGTGTTTATTTATAATTATATTTAAATAATAAAAACTTATTAGGTAACACATGGCAGATCCTGAGAGAATGGTAAATATGACTGTCTTTCCCCATATGTGAGTACATCACTTATTAAAAATGGCAGACTTAGTACATAGCCATTAATGTAGATATACTTTGGGTCTTGGCATGGGTCCAACTCTCCTCTTTGTTCCTGACTCACTGGGTAACCTTGAACAAATCACTGTTCCTTTTGCAGGCTATTTTCTCATTCCCCAGTGTTCTATACTTTGTTTTCCTCTTTTCTTTCTCACGTTCTAGTTGTTCAAATAATTTCAGATCTATTTAATGAAAAAACGATCTCAGAGCTCCTCAGAGCATTTCAGTCATATTGCATTGGAACATTTCCTTTTTAAAAATATTATCTAAATGACAAATTTTAACATATATTACCATCTTTCTTAGAAATAATTTCATTGCAAGTAAACATATTAATTTTACCAATTAGCAAGTTTGATTTTAGAAATACATTGTCCTCATGGAAACAATTCCTTGGCATGCATGCAAACAGCATATGAATAGAGGAAATCTGTGGTCAAAGGAAATTTTTAATAAAGGCACAAAAAATATTTAAAGAGATATCTGCCCTTTTTTTCGGACAGTAAGTTAAGGGTTATTAGAGCTTCTAAAGTGTCTGCCATTAACAAAGAAGGGGTCAGTGAGGTTCTTGTGTAAAAATGCTTCAAATAAACTCATTCCTGCATGATGTCAATCATATTGTAAGGTTGAATAGGACCTTACATGCGGTACAGTCCCCCCTCTCTTGCAAAGCTGGAACCCCTACATGAAGATTAAAATCATTCAAGGAAAAGCAAAGAAAGAAAAAGCAAATTGCTATTTCAATACTGTAGTCTACATTTTTCCCTCCACCTTTTTATTATTCCCTATTACATGTTAAATATTATGGTAGATGCTGAAAATACTTGTTCTTAGAGAGTTCTGGAGGATCAGAGCCTGCATATGATCTGTACGTCTACATCCCTGAAGACTGACTTAGTAAAAAGGTAGCACGATCCCCTCTCAGTACTCTGCAGCCAACAGACCCGGAGGCCTCCTCTCCTGACATACTCTGCCCCTCAGTAGACCTATCAGACTCCTATACTGAACAGCATCCAAACCGACCCCATTCTTTCTACTTTAAAAAAAATAAAATTGAGCAAAGAGATTCTAGGATCCTTTTCTCTTCATTCTTCTCCGGACATCATTTCACAGTGGTTATATTTTGACTTGTTTTCTGGAAATATGCTGTGGGGAGTGGTATACTCAAGAACCATGAGTTTTAAATCTTGTTAAGGAACTTGGGATCCAATGAATGCAAACCTCTCATTTTACAGATACAGATATTCGAGCCCAACTAGTAAATGGTAGAGCTCGGTCTATCATTTATTTTTACTCCACATAAGAGTCAGCTTTTGGTGGGCAACCAATAACCACATAACCAGTGGCTCATAACAATAAGTATTTATTTCTCCTGCAAGTGTCTGCTGGTTGGCTGGACCAGCTGCTTTACGCTGCCAATTACTGGGTCGGCTAGGGCATCTCTGCTTCGCATGTTTCATTCAGGGGCCCAGAAGGAAGACAGCACTACCCAGAGGATGTTCTTTCCATCGTGATGGCCAAAGCACAGGAGGACAAGCCCAGGGCACAAACACAGTGAAAAGCTATGTTCACATCACATCTACCAACACCCCACTAGCCAAAACAAGTCATATTGCCAAGCTCGAAGAAGAAGGAGTGACTATTTGCTAAATGAAAAACAAAGTTACTATGCCAAAGTCTTAAATAAAAGGGCTAAGAATTTATTTATGTCCTTTGTAAGGAAAGCAGATACAAAAGAACGAATCTTATGCTTTAAAAATATTAGTAGGTCAGTGATAATAAACAATTGAAGTGTCAAAGGGACCTGGTTCAACTGATATGGGAAGTGAGTGTCTAGATTATTAAGGATGTTTAAGGGAAACTATTGAGATATAAAAGAAAACTCTAGCAAGTACTGACAATAAATGACCTTACTTTTCTTTGAGACACTTTGTTGTCTGAAATTTTGCTTCCAGAAGTAGAAATAATAATGGAGACAGGGGATTTGTTCCAGAAATTCCAGGACTGAGGCTTGGAAAATCTCCCAAGAAAGTGAGGGAGTAAGAGAAGTAGAGGAGAGAAGAAAGAGGAATTAGGTTATGAAAACAAAACAATAACAAAAACAAACAAACAAACAACATGAAAAGGTCCTTAACAGTATCATCCACTGTATTTGACTTCCAAGATCACTTAAATAAAAGTTATTTGAAAACAGGCATAATATCCTTAAAGTATTATCAGGGAGGTTTTTAAAAAGATTTTTTATTTATTTGACAGAGAGAGAGAACACAAGCAGGGGCAGGAGCAGAGGGAGAGGGAGAAGCAGGCTCCCCGCTGAACAAGGAGCCCAATGCATGGCCTGAGGCCAGGATCCTGGGACCATGACCTGAGCTGAAGGCAGACCTGCTGAACCAACTGAGCCACCCAGGCACCCTTATCAAGGAGATTTTTGTAGAGAACTTTGAAAGTGAAAGTTCATTGGCTGTAGACATGACTTTGCTTCTGGGACAGAGGACCAGAAAGTGGTCTTGAGGGAATAAAACAGCCCAAGAGAAGTTGACAGTGTAGTGAAGAGTGTTGAGAAGAGTGGGGGAGAAGAGAAAATAATGGATGATGTGGGTTCAGGGACATAGAGAAACAATCAAATTAGCAATGAGTTTCATTCCGGAGCCAAAGAGTGGGCTTGAAACTAAGAGGTGTTGTTAAGCAAGGTTTAAATGGCATTTCTGATTGATTCCAGCAGCAGGAAGCTGGGGGTAAGAGCTCTCTGAGGAGGAAGTTGCTGTATTGCAGAAGTGGGATGACCAAGCACTTGGTCACAGAGCTGGGCAGTTAGACATTAATTCCTCTGAGTCACTTTGTACAATAACAGACCCTTGTGATTCAGGCTACTATTCATTCTTAATTGGATAGTTTTCCAGAATTACCCATGAAGAGAGAGGAAGCAGAATTATGTTTGTTTTTTTGAACCATTTAATAGTGATTAATAAGGTTAAGATATTCTAGAAGACTTTGCTGATTTTAGTATATTTGTCTTTCAGCAAACAAGTTTATTTCTTTGTTGTGTTTTTTCCCCCCAATGAACACTGGTAAAATTATATTGTTGATGTTTTTATCTGTTGGGAATATAGTATTATCCAAAACTAAAAAATCCTTACCAACCAGAAAACAGCTTAATTTTGGCTTAAACTGTGCCTGTGAGGCAGTAAGACTTTAGCAACAGAGGTAAAGCTATGAGTATTTATTCTAGAGTCAACCCTAGCCAGTCTAAATCCATTCCTTAGCTGCCACAATCAGCAGATCCCCTGCTCTTCCACCGGTTGCTCTGCTCTGTAAAGGTAGAGATGGCACATGATAGTGCTTTTCAAATATCTGTGTGCATCAGAATGACCTGAGATCTTCAAAGGCAGATTCTGATTCAGTCAGCCTGGGATAGGGCCCAAGAGTTCTCATTTCTCATTAGCTGCCAGGTGAGGCTGATGTTCAATTGTACACCACACTTTGAATAACAAGATTGTACAAGGAGAGAGGCTAGGATTTGGATTCAGGAGTGACTGGGTTCTGAGCCCACCTCTGGCAGTTAGAACTTGGGTGAGTTTTGGTTAAGTCAAAGTATCTATCTAAAACCTGTTTTATTATTTTTTTTTGTTTTTTAATATTTTATTTATTTGACAGAGAGAGATCACAAGTAGGCAGAGAGGCAGGCAGAGAGAGAGAGAGAGAGAGAGAGGAGGAAGCAGGCTCCCCGCCCAGCAGAGAGCCCAATGTGGGACTCAATCCCAGGACCCTGGGATCATGACCTGAGCTGAAGGCAGAGGCTTAACCCACTGAGCCACGCAGGCGCCCTGTTTTATTATTTGTAAATGGGAAAAATAATATTTGCTCTGCAGGGGTTGTTATGACTACTCTTTCTAGTATGTAGAAGGTGGGCTTAATAAATTTTCATCATGAGAGTGAGGGCCATGGTGTGCCTTTGATAAAATGGAGCATTCCTTGGTTCGAGCTGGGACTACTGAGTCCAAAATGCAGATACCGTATCTTATTCAAAGGTAGATCCAGTAGGGGTTATGCTGGTCCATTGGCCTACGTACATCTAGATCATTGCTTCTTGAAATGGACTTTTTAACTAGCAACAATTGTTACTACCTGGGACCTTGTGAACATAGAATCTAAGGTCCCTCTTGAGACCTACTAAATCACAGTCTGCATGTTTAACAAGAACCCTAGTGATTTGTATGCATATTAATGTTTGAGAAGTATTGATCAATATGACAGAAACTTCTTTTTTGGCTTGGATCCTCTGTGTTCTTTCACTACACCTTTTGGCTTGCCCTTGGGGCAGCTGCCCCTTTCACTCACCACCTTAAACATATGCATATTTGTAAGAAAAAGGGTCAATCCAATACAGTTCAACAAATTGACACAATTACCAACTACCTTGTCCTTGCTTCTAAACCTGTATTCTCCAAGACTGTAGCTACACGTCTCATGTAATTATTGAAATTTAATTAAAAGAATATAAAAATCAAAAATTCAGTTTCTCAGTTGTACTAGCTACATTTTAAGTGTTCAGTAGCCAACATGGCTAGTGGGTAATGTATTCAGCAGTGCAGGTATAGAATCCATCATTCCAGAGAGTTCTAAGGGACAACACTGTTCTAGATAATAAATAATTAAAAAAATAAATAGAATTAGGGGAAGGAGCTAGGGTTTATCAAGGGACCACATGTTCTACAGGTGCTTTACATGTATTACCTAATTAATCATCAAAATTATCCTCTCAGCTTTTGTGAGTTGCTTTCATTTCCTCCTTTTTGAGTAAAGTATTTTCAGATTTTCTAAGCAGTTATAACTCTCCTAGGGAGTTGTGTGGTATGTTCCTACGAAAGACCTGGAGGCGAATGCCAGCAATTACTGAAAGCCTTCTTAACAGTTCAGAAATTCAAAACAAAACAAAAACTAAACCAAAACAAACAAAAAAACAACAGTTCAGTGATTCATCATTTTCTTTTTGTGAAACTATAAAACTCCTATCCAAACTTAAATGGATCTTTTAAAATCACAAGATAAATAGAAAACCTGACATATTTACCCATTCACAAACCTACTTTCATTTTTCCTCCCTGGAGTGGAGACCTTAGAGAAGCCTTAGAGAAGGCCGTTTGCTGGCCCTTTGCTGGCTACTCTATGGGTAACTCCTCAACCATTGGGAAACCTCTGCACAGGCTAGGTGGGGGAGGTGGTGATGAGAAAATATATCAGTTTCCCAGGTGGAGCATGTGACTGATGGAAGAGAGTCACCACACAGGCCCTTCTTTCTTTTTGGGCAAAAGAGCCACTTTGGGTCCAAAGAGCTCAACCTGGCAGAGCAGATTTAAGAACAAGGGGAAATAATTCTGAGAAATTTGATATAATTTCTCTTTATAGAACTGCTATTTGAGATGTGGTCTGTGAACTGGTAGCATCAGTTCTTTCCAGGCAGGTTATTAGAATTGAAGAATTTCCCGCTCTACCCCAGATCAATAGAATCAGAATCTCAGGGGCTGGCCAAGGAACCTATGTTTTTACAAGCATCCCAGGTAAATCTTATGCACACTGAAGTTTCAGAGATGTAGTGGGGATCCCAGGAAGCTTCTGGATCCTGGACTGAAGTGGCAGTAAAGAGTGGGATAAGAAGTACTATATAGAGGAAGGACAAAATAAAACTAGGGATTCACAAAAGTACAGTGGTAATACATTTAGTGTTAACCTGAACCAGCATTTAATCTTGGTGCTGGTGGTGGTGTTAAATCACTTAGGATGCTCTTTAAAAACGTTGACTTTCATAGTCTACTAGAGTCGAGTGGACAATACTTAGTTCTGGTACATGCTATTAAAACCCCCTTGCCATTCTCTGTCTGACTCATTCCTATACATCCTAAGGGATTCAGCTTAAATAATGCTTCTTCTGGGAAGCTGAGGTTAGGTGTGGTGCTCCTAATGTGTGCTTCCACTTCAGCCAAGAAACTAAAGCCAAGAAACAACCCTTTGGAAAAAGTTGTCACACTGCACTGGAACTGTTTGATGCCCAGTAATTCTTTCTAGTGTCTAAACTCCATAAGCATGAGAAAACTTGTTCCATTTTTATTACTGTCCTACCTCTATAATCTGACACATTTTTTGCTAGGTTGGTTGGAGGCTGAATGAATAAATGAATGAGACGTGAAGAAACTGCTTTAAGAGAATATGGTATAAGGAACCATCCCACTTGAGGAGGTCGAACCTGGCTCTTAAAGACTGAATAAGATGTTTTCAGGCTGGGTATAGAAAAGGCATTCCAAGAAGGAACTTTATGTACAAAGGTCAGAGGCCTGGAAACTCATACATAGTGATTTCCGTGAGGCTGAAACACAGAGCAGTCAAAGAGTATGAGGTTGGGAAGGCAGGGTTCAGTCTGACTGTGAAGGCCTTGTTTGCTTGATAAGGGATTTGGACTTTATCCTGTAGGCATAGCTGGTACTATCATCTTCTCGTATATTTAGGAATTTATAGACTTTTTTTTAACCGTTATACCTCTAGGACCTTGTTTATGCCTGCCTCTGTAGCAGGTACCCTGAAATATATGTTGAATAAATAAAGCCAAGAAACAATATTGATCACCTAATGCCATAGATCCCAGCCTTTCTTGAGTCTTTCTTATACTTTATCTCCTTGCCTTTGTTCACTCTGTTAATCAGCTCAGAATATCTTTTCCTCCACACACATTTTTTTTAAAGATTTTATTTATTTACTTAACAGAGAGAGAGAGAGAACACAAGTAGGCAGAGAGGCAGGCAGAGAGAGAGGGGGAAGCAGGCTTCCCGCTGAGCAGAGAACCTGATGTGGGGCTCGATCCTAGGACCCTGAGATCATGACCTGAGCCGAAGGCAGAGGCTTAACCCACTGAGCCACCCAGGCGCCCCATCCACACACATTTTTTAAGATCTCATTGAACTGCTACCTCCAGCAGGAAGCCCTCGTTAATTCCTCTACGCAAAGTTTATGTCTTCTTCCTCCTTGATTCCATAGTATTTAACTTACAGGGGATTGCCTGTATTAGCGAAAAGAGGATGGATTCTGGGTTTGTTGTTTTGTTTTGTTTTGTTTTGATTGATTGGTTGATTGATTGATTTGAGAGAGAGAGCACAAGCAGCAGGGAGGGGTACAGAGAGGGGGAGAAGCAGGCTGTCCACTGAGCAGGGAGCCTCACGCAGGACTTGATCCCAGGACCCTGGAAACATGACCTGAGCCAAAGGCAGATCCTTAACAGACCGAGTCACCCAGGCACCCCTGACTCTGTTTTGTTTTTGTTTTGTTTTTTGTTTTTTTTTTTTTTATTCTACCATATAGTAGCTGAGTAACCTTGGAAAATTAACTTCTTTGACCCTCTTCCCTCATCTGTAAGTAGAGAGAATAGTAACTCTCTTGCATGATGCATTATTTAGTATATATGTTCAGTTATATATAACAGAGAGCAAAATAACAGTGCTTTTGCAAGATGAAATATATTTCACATATAACAGCCTGTAAGTTGATGGTCCAGAACTAAAATATCTGTTCTGTTGCACAAGTTCTTAAAGAGATGGGACCCAAAACCTTTATCTTCCTGCTCTACCACCCTTGGACGTGGCCCTTGGGTGTATAGTCACCATGATGACATGTCAAGGAGCTGGTTAAAAGAAGTACAGAGTGATGAGCATGGTTTCTCCATTTAAAACATGATTTCCCTTTATATCTCAAGAATTAGAACTTAGGTACAAAGCCTCACTTAGCTGCAGTGATAGATGGTTACATGTAATATCTATTGCTTGCAGTTCTACTACAAAGAATTTACCAATTGAAATAAAAACACTAATTCAAAATGATAGTGCACCTCTATTTATTACAGCATTATTTACAATAGCCAAGATATGGAAGCAACTTAAGTCTCCACTGATAGATAACTGGGTAAAGATGTGGCGTGCGCGTGCGCACACACACACACACACACAAACACACACACTGGAATATTACTCAGCCATAAAAAAGAATGAAACCTTTCCATTTGTAACAACATGAACAGACTTAGAGGATATTATGATAAGCGAAATAAGAGAGAGAAAGACAAATACCTTATGATTTCACTTATATGTGGAATCTAAAAAAAAGCTACCACTAAAAAAACAAAAACAGTTTCATGAAAAGAACAAACTGGTGGTTATCAGAGGGAAGGTGGGGGAAGGAATGGCTAAAATACAACATGGGGGTTAGAGTACAAACTTCATTATAAAATAAGTCATGGAGGTGAAAAGTGCAGCATAGGGAATCTAGTCAATAATACTATAATAACATTGTGTGGTAACAGATGGTAACTATGCTTATCATGATGAGTATTCAGTAATGTATAGAATAGTTGAATCATCGTGTCGTACACCTGAAACTAATATAGCATTGCTCCAACTATACTCCAATAATAAATATTTTTTAAAAAGCCTTACAAAAGCAAAAGATAATCCCTGAGCTATCTTGTCTTAAAACTGTGTGTAGATCACAGCAATCCAATTATTTGCCACACTTTGTAGTTCCTTTCCTGCAGAGACTAAATTCTCATGGATCATTCTAATCTTGTTTCTTACCTTATGCCAAATATTATAGTACTCTTAGTGAGTTGGAAAGCCCATTAAATTTGTTAGTATTTTTGCTGTAAAAAATATTTTTCTTTCTCACATATTTTGAAAGAAAATGCAGGCAGCATATATGATAATGGTTAGTTGGGTAAGATCAAATAGAAGAAGGAGAAAAGAAGAGTGATCATTTAGTAAAAAGCAAAATCAATAAAGGAGATGGAGTAATAAAGAGTAATGCCTTGAAATATATTATCTTCCCTCAATTTTAAGAGTATTATTGAAATGAGCCTAAGAAACCCTATTTTGGGGGCACCTGGGTGGCTCAGTGGGTTAAGCCTCTGCCTTCGGCTCAGGTCATGATCCCAGGGTCCTGGGATTGAGCCCTGCATCCGGCTCTCTGCTTGCAGGGAGCCTGCTTCCCCCTATCTCTCTGCCTGCTGTTCTGCCTACATGTGAAACCTCTTTCTGTCAAGTAAATAAATAAAATCTTTAAAGAAAAAAAACCCTATTTCAAACTTTTTATTAAGAAAAAAAAGCAGAAATACTAAAACATCATTTTCCTAGGTCATGAGGAATTTTATGTGATGCTTAGAGTACTTTGTAATCTAGCCCCTCCCTTGTTAAATTTTGTTGAGCTTTTAAATGCACTTTTCTACACTGATATTTTTTAGTTACCAATTCTTGGGAGTTAACTATATAGCTACTTATTCTCTGGACAACTGGACAGACACCTTGTCTCTATGACTATCCATTAAAGTCCTTCCTTTGGTGCCCACACATCACTATTTGAAGTCACTGAAAGCCTCTCTCCATTGCTATTCATCCTTTTTTAGTTCATCTTCAGGATACAGGCTCTTTAAAAACTTAAAAACAAAACAAACAAAAGCCATCTTTCTCTTAGTGCCTAATTATCTTTTTGAGGAGTCTGTGATTATGGCTGTAGAGATTGGTCGTATTTTCTGGTGGGCATAAATTTATATCCTTCTTGGTCTACCTACAAGTCCTGTGACACTGGGCAATTTACCTAAATGTTCTATGGCTCAGTTTCCTCACATATAAAATAGCATAACATCAGCTACCTCATGGGTTCCTGCATTAAATGACTTATTGAATATGAAGCACTTAATATAGAACCTACCAACATAGCAATCAATTATCTCTGATCTCTGATTTTTTTTTGTAGAAGAAATCAGTCTTTAATCACATTTTGAGAAAAAAAAATTCTTGATGATTTTGTTTTCAAAAGACCCAAGTGATTCAGTCTCCCTTTTCTATAACAACAGGGTCTAAGACAAAGAGATGTTGTCTCTAATCAATTCATACTGGGAGCTCTCTACCATGTGGCTTTCAGTGGTTGGCTTCCCCTAGTATCTTCTCTTTTCTAAGTATATCATATCTTGGCCCTAAAATATTCTCCTTCAATTGTCACTTATAAGCTCCAGGTTTGTTTGAACATTTGAATAACAAAATGAACCTTCATGAACTTTTCCTTTAGTTAAAAAGCATAGTTTCTGCTTCACAAAGAGCTTTAATAGCAATATATTTTGACTATCCTGATTTCAACCAAGTGCTCTAAATAATCTTGCGCCCAGAGGTGTGTTATTTTGAAAATTCAGGAGTATAAAACTCAGAGAATAGCTGGCTAATGAGATGTCGTAAGAAGGAAAAATAGTCATGAAATAACAAAGACAGATAGGTCGGACAGCATGCTGACAGCAAACAATAGCCATTCGTAATCAGTATCTCTTTAAAGATAATCTCGGGAATTTTTTTTTTTTAAATTTTTTAGCACGTTGCTAATAGTTTTCCGGATACTCTGAAGCAGTAATTCTCCACCTTAGCTGTTCATTTCCTTTCTTGGTGTGCTTTAAAAACATTGATGCCCGGACTCCAGGAACACAGATCCTTTCTTAATAGGCCTGACAATAGTCTGGGCATACACATCGGGGTGTTTGAAACCTCCCCAAGTGATTCTTTTGTGCAGCCAAGTTTGAGCTATAAAATGGAGAGAGTTTGATCTATTTGAACTGAAATTATAAAAGTAGACACCAACACTTGCATGCTAATTATTTTGAGGGGGGAAGAACAGTAACCGTCGTGTGGACTCTGTCATAAATCATCAAGAGTATTAAAGCATGTAATGTTTCTAATGCATGGTGCGTCTGAAAAGACCTTGCCATGCAAGTGTTTGGTTTAGTGGGCTCATTATAGGTAATAAACTGAGCTTGCCCCCTGTTAACTTGGAAATAGACACAGTGACTGTTTAACAAAGCTGTCTATGCAAGGCGCATGCCCTCAGGTACAAACATGATCAAGTTAACGAAAAGCCCCTCCAAGAGTAGTTCTGCTGACACATGTCACTATTTATGAGCTGTAATTGGGTTAATTAAAAAAAAAAAAAAGGCATGGTCTGTGCTTTATCAGTTTGCCTGTGGGTCCCCAACAAAACTGAGAAAAGAAATTTGCCGGCCAGACTAATGCTAAAAGCTGGTCTGGCATTGACCTTTACATAGGTCATTATAGTAACCTAAGGCTCAATGTAATTAGAAACAATCAAATATCTAGCTCCGTTCAGGTCCTTCAGAAGCTTTCCCTGACAACCCATCTCACTGAGCTTTCCCATTCTCTGAATGCCTATTGCTTCTGCCTTATGTCCACAGTCAAAAGTATATTTTTATGACAGTTTATTTGATGGCAATTTGGTTTAATAAATGTATGCTTTCATGATGAGATGATCTGGCTTCTTTGTTGACATGGCCAAGAGCATAGGCTTGGTTTCCCATAAAAGTGGCTCTTGGATTAATATCAGCACTGCCATTTCTCTATGTGAACTTGATGTTACTTAAACTCAGGAGCTTTAATTTCTTATATGGTAAAATGGGGAAAACTGGAAATATCTCATACTACTGATAAGAGGGTGATGGGAGTAATGTCATACATGGTTTAGTAAACGGTAAGAATAACAATAGTTAATAATTGTTGCATTATATGGTAGGCACTATTAACAATTCTTTACATATGTTAGTTTATGCAGTCCTCACAATAACCCCGAGCAATGGATTGTTATCTCCATTTCACATGTGAGGAATCTTAGGCAAAAAAGAAATCTTTAACTTGTCCAAGGTTACACAGCATGTGGTGAGGGAGATTTAGTAAGAACAGCGTTATGCTACCCTACTTCTCAGTAGTTGTAATAAAATTTAATTTGCTGAGTTACTCACTTAAGAGACTGAAGAAGACACTCAAAGGAAACCAAGGTCAAACATAGGACTGTTAACACACCTCATTAACAAAAGGTCAAAGAGCTACAGAAAGAGGGAAATTGCTCCAGAATGTGGTAAATGGGGAAATTACAAGTACACAAAACATGTTGTTAAAGTTAAAACTCAAGCTGGGAAGAGATCTTAGAAGTAGTGTTAGTGATGTCATTGTGTGTAATAAATAATAAGTAGGAATTGAGAATTAATGCTTTAGGACAGATTGGATGAAAGTGAGGAACAACATACTTCTGTGTGTGTTGTTTCTCTTAATTCTCAAATTATTCATGGAACAAGCAGTCTTTTTTATAGCTAAGAAAACGGAAAGATGCTTTGAGGTCATGAAATTCACGAAGAGCACGTCATTAGTAAGTGCCAAACTGGGCCCAAGTCAGGTCTTCTGACCCCTCCCAACTAACCAGCTGTGTCATTTGTGACAGGTTTTTATGGGCCCTGCTAGAGCTCAGCTTTCTTGTCATCTGTTACTGAGGGACCTCTCGTGATGGCTTTGGTCCCTTCAATCTTGTTTTTAGTTTTTATTTTTATGTATGATCTCTGAGTTCTATACTGATATTAGGTATTGTGATTCACTCATACAACAAAAGGTTTTGAGGGCCCACTGTGTGTCAGGCACACTTTAGTTTAATTAATGGGAACAAAACCAAATTTCCACTCTCATAGAGCTTATATTCTGGTCAAAGTACACAATAAAAAAAAGGAAGCTATGAAGTAATAAGAACTCTGAAGAAAACACAGCCAAGTGCTGTGATAGGGCTGATGGGTGTGTGTGGGGGTGGGCAGTGGCTTCTTTAGAAGAGGATTTAGAAAAGGCTTCTTGGAGGAAGTGATATTTAATGTGCAACTGAACACGAGAAAGAGCCAGACATGCAAAAATCTTTCAGTGTTGCTGGGTTTTTTTTTTTAATTTTCTGTTTTCCCCCTTCCTATTTCAAAAAGCCTGACTTCCATCTGCATTTTTTAAATTCATCTTCCCTCCTCCTTCATTCTGTGTCTTGGTGAATAACATCACCATTAACTCAACTGTCCAAGCTATCTCATTTCTTCTAGTCATGTCCCGGCTTTTATGGGGTTACTAATTCTTACATAATATGTTTGCTAAATATCTCTTATCTCTGTCCCTTGTCCTCATGGTCAAGGCCCTTAGGCCTGGCCTCTTCACTCTCCAGGACTCCTGCCTCTGCCTCTGAACCTGTTTCTTTGTTTCTTGCTTTTCCTTCTTTGAGTTAACATAGCTCTCTGAGTTATTTCTAAAAACCAGTTATTGTCCTGTTATTTAATTACCTAAACTGTTATTGGCCCTGAAATTGCCACATAAAATCTAAACTGCATAGTGTGATACTGCAGGCATTTTACTGGTGCCTCTCATCCTTTGTCCGCTGTCCCCTCCCCATTGCTTTTCTGCAGTACACCCTGTGTTCTCACCATACAGAACATCTCCTAGGTTCCTGAACATACTGTATTCTAGGTGATTTTTTTATGCACATGTTTGTTTTTCTTTGGTTCCCCCTCTTCTTTTGATCTCCTTCCTTTCCTTCAGTAGCTGCTTTGAATTCCACATCCTTCCTGAAGCCCTTCCATATTTTTGTACTTGTCACACTGAGAATTAGGGTAAGTGGTGCATAAATCCCAAGATAAGACCAGCAAAATCAGGGGAAAAATCGTTTACTTTCACATAAATTGAGTTGAAAGTGAGGCATGGTGCTCTATAGCTTAAGACATCTAAAGTCAGGGACACCTGGGTGGCTCAGTGGTTTAAGGCTCTGCCTTCGGCTCAGGTCATGATCTCAGGATCCTGGGATCGCGCCCCGCATCGGGCTCTCTGCTCAGCGGGGACCCTGCTTCCCCGTCTTTCTCTCTGCCTGCCTCTCTGCCTACTTGTGACCTCTGTCAAATAAATAAATAAAATCTTAAAAAAAAAAAAGACCTCTAAAGTTATTCTGCTTAATTCTTCTAGCATTTTAACACCAGGATTCCTGTTTCTCAATCACTTCATGGTTTGACTGAGACTTTAGCTCCAATTATTGTATCACATTTCCAGCAGCAGGAAGTGACATGAAGTAGAGTGTTTTGCCTATTTTTAAGGACACTTCCAGAAATTACACACAATAATCACCTCCTTCATTGATCAAAAATGGTCACGTGGCTACAGCTCGCTGAAGGAGGGAGAGTGATTGACTTTTCCCAGGGTAACAATGTCTAAGGAGAAGAGGAGAGTAGATATTCAGAGGCAGTTAACGGTCTCTGCTCTAGTCACTCTCTGAAGAGCAGTATTAGTATTCAGTATGATTTTAGTTTTTTATCTTTCGAGTTCTCATTCTTCCAACCTGACTCATGTGCTATGGAATAGAAAACACCTATGTTGCCTTCTAAGATCTGGACATTATCTTTGTCTCTACCATATATTTCTAGGACCATACATCTCCTCATTACCCTTTCTATTGAAGGTTTCTTGTTTGTCTGACTATTGTACACTTTGGGAAACTGCATGAATTTTTCCTTTAATTGCAGTGATCTATTTCGGTCCTACTTCTAATTTATAAGTGCTCTCCTTATGCATCCCCTACCCTTTGGAATTGATCTTGTATTCAATTCTTTGCTCACATATCTGTTCCCAGCTAGAGCATACATAGCTCCTTAAACATATAGACTCTGAATCTCCAGGACCTAGAAAATGACCAGAAAAAAAATATCACAGACGCTTAATGCATTCTTGAGTCAGTGAATGAAATGTACAACCAAGGTGCATATTCAGCCATTCATTTCATATTTTTACAAATATTTCTTTATTAACAGTATATCAAATATCAAGCAGCAAGCTGGATGCTGAAATAATGGTGAATAAGGTAAACATTGTCCCTCGCTCATGGAGTTTAAACTCATGATGAGAGGGACAGACAATAAACAAACAGAATAACATCGGTTTTGAAGGAGATTAATACAAAGGGGGGAAGAAAACCAACTGCCTGAAATACTGAGGGGCTAAAGCAGGACACATTTCAGTTATTTACATACATATTTAGGGACGCCTGGGTGGTTCAGTCGGTTAAGCGTCTCCCTTCGGCTCAGATCATGATCCCAGGGTCCTGGGATTGAGTCCCGCATCAGGCTCCTTGCTCAGCTTGGAGCTTCTCCCTCTTTCTGCCACTCCCCCTGCTTGTATGCACTCTTGCTCTCTCTCTCTGACAAATAAATAAGTAAAATCTTAAACAAAAACATATATAGTTCTTATTTTGCTGTATTCCTCATAAAAAAAAAAGATGACGAAATTTCTTGCTATATCATGACAAGTTCATGCCTCTGAGTATAGCTACCACCAAGAGAATTGTTAATTAGCTGCTTTTTTAAGTTCAATGACTTGAAAAATTATAACATGCCAAGCTTTGGATGTGGATGGAGATTAATGTGATTGTTGACATTAATGGCTTAAAATAAATTATGGTGGTGAATTAAACTCAATTAAAATTTGTAGGATGTTCATCTCTGTTGACTGGCTAAATGTTTATAATGAGAAACTTTTAGTTATTCATAAAAAATTATATTGGGTGCTCACTCAGTACTGGGTAATATTTAAAATGTTGTATATGCATTAATTAATTTAGTCCTCATGTCAACCATTTTAGTTTGATACTGATATTATCTTCACTTACAGATTAAAAAAAAAAAACCCTCACAGAAAAAGAGGTTAATTTAAATGGCCACAGTCATGTAGCTTCTAAGAGAAAGAGACAGCACTAAAACCCAAGCAGCATCTGTGCCTCTACCCTCTACCCTTGCTACTCAAAAGGGTAGACCTCAGACTGGCAGAATCAGCGTCACCGGGCAGCTTGATAAAAATGCAGGCTCTAGAGCCCACCCCAGACATACTGAATGTGAACCTGCATTTTAACAAGATCCCCTGATGATTCAAATGCATATCAAAATTGGAGAAGCACTGCCTTAAGGCACTATTCTGTAATGCCTTATAGGATCTTACAATGGGGGTTACTGGCATTTTTTTAAAAATTTAATTTAATTTTTATTTAGAATGAACTTTCTCTTTTTTTATTTTTTTTAAGATTTTATTTGTTTATTTGACAGACAGAGATCACAAGTAGGCAGAGAAGCAGGCAGAGAAAGAGGGGGAAGCAGGCTCCCCGCTGAGCAGAAAGCCCGATGCAAGGCTCGATCCCAGAGCCCTGAGATCATGACCCGAGCCAAAGGCAGAGGCTTAACCCACTGAGCCACCAGGTGGCCCTCTTTTTTTAATTTTTTTTAATTTAAATTCAATTAACCAACATATAGTACATCATTAGTTTTTGATGTTTTGATTTGATTACTCAGCCATCAGAAAGGATGAATAGCTATCATTTGCACTGACATGAATGGAACTGGAGGGTCAATCAGAAAAAAATGACTGTTATATGGTTTTACTTATATGTAGAATATAAGGAATAGCACAGAGGACCCTAGTGGAAGGTAGTGAAAACAGAAAGGAAAGAAATCAGAGAAGGAGAAAAACCATGAGAGACTCAACTCTGGGTAACAAACTAAAGTGGTTACTTTCAAATGCTAAATGTATATTTAGTTCCCTTTGTCACTGGGCCAGACATTTGTATCTTCCTATAGCCTCAGCAAAGTAAGATATGAAATGGTCCAGCCCATATAAGTGTTCCCTCAGAGAATATACACCTTACATTTCTTATGTTCTATATCACAGTACTACATCCAATCTGGTAATGTGGTTACTTGTTGAGGTTTAATTAAAATATTAGTCAGAAATGTTGGCACCACTGACTTTCATTTCCATGAACCACTTGGGTCATGTAGATTAAGAGAAATGTGGTATCATCTCATCATTAAAAATGTCTATACTCTGATATTGAAAAAAAAAATTGGAACCAGGAGGTTAGATGTCAAAGCAGAAAGAACATTTTAAATCCTCCATTGATTTTCTTTCTCTGTGTTTGCTCTTTCTTATTGCAGGGATACCTGCCAGCATCATTTTCTTCTTTCTCTGGTTTATAACTTTTCCATTAAAAAGTAATTTGAAAGACAGTATAGCCAGAGAATTTTATCTCTACCTTTCTTATAGCACTTTATCATTTTGTCTCACAGTTATTTGAGTGCATACCAGGGTATAATTACATTCCCCAGCATCTAAAGAATGTATGTGATAAACCAGGAACGGAGCTAAGTGGTTTGTGTTTCCTCGGAGAACTCATTTGATCCTCACTGTAATGGAGATGTGATTTGATCCTCATTGAACACATGAGGAAACCAAGACTCAGAAAGTTTAGAAATAAACCCAAGTCTCATAGCTTGTAAATACTGAAACGGGAGTTGAACCCAAGCAATGTGACTCTAGAGCCCATCTTCTTTACCAATGTCCTACAGCAGCCAGCCATGACTTCATTACAAGTAGTGGGAAGAAAATGGGCACAAAGAGTAGTAGAGTTTATTTCTTTTTTTCTTTTTTTGCTGGATCCTGAAAGCAGATGTTACCTTACTTGTGTTTCTGAATTAAATTTTTAGTCTCACAAAATTAACTTTTTAAATGATAGATATTTCACACCCCCCTTTCTTTTATGTATCATATTGCATCAGAATGTAATAACATTGAATTAGAATTGCATGGGCATTGAGTTTGAAGATCAGTTGGCCAAAACTCTTAAGAACTATTTGGGATTCTTTTCCCCTTGAATTTGCTGGCATGAACCACATGTAAATTAGCAATTCATAGCTGAGAGTAAAACTCTGATTAAAGTCTGGCTCCTTATAGGTAATAACTAGCAATTGAACTGTTGCCAAAAAGCACCATTTGAGTAAGTACCAATGAGGGTCAAGATGAATGTGTCAAGGGCTAATGTGCCAAAACAATTAGTCTCTAAATCTCATTGAATCATAGTACTTCTATGAGTGGTGCAATTAAAACAAGCATGACTGGATCAGACTTAAAAGGCAATAGGAGAATTCTGGAAAATGTTCCCAAAGAGTCAAGTTCAATGCAGGCTGGAGGTGGAGTAAGGAGGTGATAGTCAACTAGAGGCATTAGAGGAGTAAGAAAGTCTATCCTATCTATGAGGGAACCAGAAGACAAGTCAGATCCTTAGAGAAAACCTCTCATGAAATGATTTGTCATCTTGCTTTTATTTAAAATGAACACAAGATTTTACAATCTTCCCATATCGTACCACATATCCAAGATTTTGAGTCTGGATTTTATGTGTAAGAAGATAACATTTCCTCATTCAATATATATATATATTTTTAGAGCACCAATGCTGCCTGACAAAAGTTAGATGTAGTATAAGAGATGGATTCTGCCTTCAAGCAGTGTATAGCTTAATAGAAGACTAAACTATTGTAAAGCAATAACTACAACTTATTATATGTCCTGTGACAAAAGCAGATGAAAGGCTCAGTGGGGACACAAACACAGGAAGGTTCAATTCTCTGTGCAGTTTTCCGTGACCGGCACGACCTTAGACCCACTGCCTGGCTTCCTATATGTCTACATCCACTCTACATTTCTCTCCCTCAGCCTCCTTCCCTCCCGCCACACAGAACTTATTTTGCCAATCACGTGGTGATCTTTCCTAACCTGTATGCTTTCTCACTCGTTGCTCTCTGAGTCTGGAATGTCTTTTTTTCCTTTTATCTCTATCCGACAAAATTTGACTCATACTTAAAATGAGATCTTCTGAAATGCCACCTCCTTTGTGAAGCCTGTGTTCTAGTAAACTTTGAACTTAACTCTGCAGTAGCAGGTTATCACATTACATGTGGTTATGCATCTGGAACTCCTTGGAGGAAAGTTTGTTTTTATATCTATCTCAAGATTTATCAGAGTGTCTGACGTGTACTGGGCTTGCAGTAAGTGTTTTGTTTTCTTTTTTCTTTTTTTTTATGCATAAAATTTTTTAAGTCCTTCTCAAACCTACTTACCTTTCTGGCCCATGAGGTGGCTGTCAGTTTACATATATTATGATATATGTGCCATTGGAAGTAGTATTTCTAATTGATCCTACACTGACCTATTTTGGGGTTTAAAAGTCCTATTTCACTATGAAGTTTCTGTTTGATCTTCCTTCAGTATATTAAGGATTATTAGGACATTTCCATTCCTGAATTAGAATGAAGGGTATAAGGCTAGTTCTATGTGTGTGAATTAACCTTCTTAAATTTATACCTGATTTCAAGGGGTGCATTTTGAAGCTAGCTGAGTGCGCAGAAACACTCAGACATGCCAGCAGACAGCTCTGAAAAGCTACAGTTAGAGAACTTGTAATCTGCTATTCCAAACAATTCAAAATCAGGAAGTAAAAATTAGACATATACCATCCTAGTAATTTAGTGACCTAATAATCACAAAAATATTTCTTTTAGGGGCTAAAAACATGTCACTATCCTAGTGAGAAGGTTGGTTAGGAGTCTATCAAAATTTTAAATAAAAATTAAACAATAAACTGAGAATATTGTTGAAGTCTACATATTTGTTTAATAAATATATTTTAGGGCACCTCCTCTATGTAAGAGAGTATGATTAATGCTATGGAAAGCCTAAAGAGGAAATGCATAGAAACTTAATCCTCCAAGGAATATATAATGGGGGCAAGGACAGGATAGGGAAGAATATGAACTTCAGTGTCCCATCACTGTGTGTGTTCCTTCACAGTGACACACAGCCGACAGCAAGGAGGCCCATGAAAGGAGAGGCTTATCTGTGAATCCTATTCTAGTAGAATGTGATCAATAGTAAAATATCCTGCATAAGAACAGGTAGGTCTGTCAGGACAATTGGAAGACCTGAAACAAGACCTTCCTATTGTTGGAAAAAATTGTCTTCTCTAGATCCCCAGAGCAGAAGTAAAAGTAGGAGAAAATGAGACCAATTTCTCCAAGCCCTGCTTTTTTAGTTGTCAGAAGAGGTTAATGATCCCTACTTTCTAGTTTATATGGGCATCTGTCATACGTGCATGTGTGTCCATGTATGTAAATTAGATAATGTATAAAAAGCATATCATAAACTCTCAGGTGCTATCCATATTTTGACCTGTGTGTCTCCAAAGCCTGGGGAAGGAGCAGAAGGCTCTGTGGTGGGCTGGTGCTGGCCTCACCATGCATAACATGACCAATGAGCAGGAAATGGAAAGCACATCTTAGTGGCTAAAAAATAGAGGAGAATATCTTAGAGGGTTAAATTCCTAAAAGACGTGCTGTTTAGCTTCATCCACCCAGAAAAGGACATTATTCCATGTCATACTCTATCTCAGTCAGTGTCTTATTCAGGACAACAGCATTTCATTCAATTCCGGGGTGCTTCTTGGTCTGACCAACTCTGAATCCCTCCTCACTCTTGGGTCATGTTTCTTATTTCTACAATGCAACCTGGCATTTTCTGTTGACATCCCATCTTTGTACTGAATTATTCCTTAGAAATTCTAACCATGATTATCTTAATATTATTTGGGAGCTGAACAATAACAGATCTTTGAACATTTTGGCCTCTTCAGGAGTCTGACCCGGCTATCCTCCTACCACACTGGAAGAAGGTTTAGCAATAGAAGGACATGCTGAGTATTCCCATTACACAGACAAAATGAGCTTTGCCAAATATTAAACTCATTAACATCTTCATTATGGCATGCATTAGCTGAGGATTTTATCACCTTTTTTGTTCCTTGGGAATTTAACCAAACTGGTGATCTGTTTTCAGTATCATTCCCATTATTAATAAGAATTAGCAAAGATTTTTAATAGTCATTTAATTAGCATTAAATGTATGTCTCTGCATCCCTCATTAAGCTCTAGAGTGGATTTCTACAAACTGATCAGAGTGGGGTAAATAGAAGCCACAATGTGTGACTTTGTCCATGCCCACTGCTCTTTCCAGGTAACCCTGGAATTTGTAGGCTTTAAGCCCAGAATACTGATACCCATCTCTTAACGCTGTGGTTCAATTACATGATCCATGTGAAAAGTATTTTGTAAACTTTAATGTATGTAAGAGAATTTGAATATTATTACGAATGTTATTAAGTATCCAAGGAAGAAAAATTTGGTGCTTTGTAGAACTTTCCTCTCATTTGTGTCTTTTTTGCAAGGTATATTGTAGGTGAATTCTGAATTGTAGTTGTAAATATATTAAAACTACAAAGCAAAAGAGAGGCTCTAGTATGAT
Organism: Mellivora capensis; assembly: GCA_004024625.1. Classification (NCBI taxonomy): domain Eukaryota; kingdom Metazoa; phylum Chordata; class Mammalia; order Carnivora; family Mustelidae; genus Mellivora; species Mellivora capensis. The sequence goes on from PISX010008525.1 coordinate 60,656, forward strand.
ATTTCTGTGGAACGTTATGAATTTATTGTAAACACCAGCACTTAAAAATATTGGAGGGGATGCCAGAGTGGCTCAGTCAGTTAAGGGTTTGACTCAATTTCAGTTCAGGTCATGATCTCAGGGTCTCAGGATCTCAGGGTCTTGAAATCAAGCCCCACATCAGACTTCACGCTTAGCAGGGAGTCTGCTTGAGATTCTCTCTCTCTCCCTCTCCCTCTGCCCTCTCCCCACCCGACACCATGCACATGCACATTCTCTCACTAGCTCACTCTAAAATAAATAAATAAATCTTCCTTCTTGCCCTACTTAAAAGATTTCTGTCTTCTTTTCTAAAGAACTATTGATTTATTATCTTTCATAGTTCCTATGTTAGTATATGTAATTTTACCTTCCACATTTGATTTTCGATATGTATTTTAACACCTAAAATATTTCCATTCTTCCTGCTGCAAATAAAACTGAAGTGTTATTGTAAAGTAAAAATGATAAATAAATAAATAAATAAATAAATCTTTAAAAATACATTGGAATGCATTGCTTTGTTAATATTAACATAGCATCAATATGCTAGTATCATGTTACTGTTAGGTCTTTGGCCATTTATTTAATATTAGAAGAATAATAGCTGTAAATATTTAGAAGAAGTAAAAAAATGAACATAAATTTTTCCATATATTTAAATTTTGATGTCACAGAAGGCTCAAAGTTATACATCATTCACTAACTCAGGAAGCATTTTGCTAAGTTCCTGACATGAAGCTAATGTGGCACTAGTTAGTACGGATTAGGAACAAATGAAAAGAGGGAGTTCCTGCTTTCAAATGGTGAAGGAGGCCCTAACTCCCAATTCCCTTAAAAGAAAATATTTTCTAGTATTCCTTAGAAAAATTGAAAGTGGTCTTCTCAGCAAAAGCAGGATATGACATGTAAAAGAAATTTTGTTAAAATGTAGCTCATGAGCATCAAACTTCACAGCTATCCATAAAAAATAAAAAATTAAAAAAAAAAACACCTTTTGCTAGAAAACGGCCTGGAACAAGCTTAAAGAAACTTTGCTATTCGGCACTTGACATAAATAGCACTAATTGGGAATATTTGCCACTTAATAGTAAATGTTAATGGTTGTACAAACATAGGCCTTGTGATTTGTTTGTTTATTTTGCATAATCAGGATGCTTAAGAGACTGCATGTGATACTTTTGAGCTAATATAAATTCCTCATAATATAAACAGTCAGTATTCTCAATCCCCTAAACTCATTTGGTGGAGTAATTTTTATACATTATTGGGCTTTTATTCCTCTTTCATTAGCAAACCTTCTTGACTGTGTAATTGTTGTACAAGTGTTAGAAGATTGATATTGTTCCCTGAGTATACTAATTCACAGATTAGCACTGCCCAAGTTCTGTTCTGTTTTATGCATTCCCTATCTTAATTTTTAATTGAGTTTGTTAGCACCACAGGTGGAACATAGAAACCAATGGAATTAAGTTTGTGTGTATGTTTTGGATTTGTGAATCCTCTCCTTGGAGTCACTGAATTATTTGGAAAACATATGGTAAAGAATATTAATAATGTCTAGCTCTTGTGTGAAGCCGTGAGTGTTAGACTTACTAGGCACTTACTATGTGCAGGTCTAGGCGATATATATAAATTAGTAATCTGTGGTCTACTCCCCTAGGGAATTCAGTCTAGTAGGAGAGCTGAGGGAAAGTATAACAGACTTCAGGGGACAGAGTTGTAAGTCTCAGCACAGAGCCTGGTGCTTACTGATTATTGTGGAATGAGGAAATCAATGAGGTAAGTAAACACATGAATGAACAAATGAGGGAAGATGTTTAGCAGATGTTTCGGGGCAGTTTTCAGGGTGAAAGTGAAGCATTTGGGAGAGTGCTAGAATAGGGACATGAAAGAATTCCAGAAAGGAGAAACAATGTGAGATTTTGACCGTGCTTTTGTTTGTTTGTTTGTTCCCCCAGTTGTTTTTTTAGAATAACTTCTTGTGAACAAATGACTAAAAATAAGAACTAGTTACAATATCTGTACAAAGCACACAAGAACAACTTTAAAACCACTATGGTAAAACGATTGAATGGCTACCAAAAGGAGCCCATGTGTAAGGGGACTGCAGAGTCTGAGTGTCACAAAAACAAAAGGCTAGCCCTGAGTCTGAGTCTTCTGTGCAGACCCATGTGTGTAACTCTGGACAGTTCTTGGATAGTCTTAAAGATTTCCTACCATCCTGAATAAACTCACTGAACAGTAAGCAAACATCTACTTAGAGGGAGAAGAATAGCAAATAGTTTGGTGATTCTGGGGCAATGCATATTTCTTTCTTCCTAATAATCTCCTATGATTTAATGCATACTTACCATATTCCAAGTAGTATACTATTTCTTTTGTGTGTGTATGATTTATTTATTTATTTGAGAGAGAGAAAGAATGCACACGTGTGTGCACACGTGAGCTTGTAAGTGGGGAGAGGGGCAGAGGGAGAGAATCTTCAAGTTGACTCCCCACTGAGCCCAGAGTCCAACTTGGGGCTTGACTCAACCCATGAGATCACGATCTGAGCCAAAACTATGGGTTAGACACTCAACCAACTGAGCCGCTCAGGTGCTCCAGTAGTATACTAATTCTTTAAAAAAAAAAAAAAAACTAACCTTAATATTTTTACATCTGTTTTACAGAAGAGATAACACATGAACTTAGTGTTTTCTAAAATTACAAGTATCAAAGCTAAGACTTAAATATGTCTTTTCAGTCATCAAGTCCAGGATCTCTATACATTACGCTCTCACTTTTCAATGAAAAGTACAAAAAGTTTGGAGACAAAACCTTCAGTTCAAGTTGTGGTTCTGCCACTACTTAATATTATGACAGTAACTAAGACAGCTAGAGACAAAGAGCCCATTTAGGAAACTGTTATCATAGACCAGGAAAGGGGAAATATATACATGAATATGATATTACCAATGAAAATAAGAGAGGTTGGAATGAATTTCAGCAATTTTCTGAAGGTATAGTCAGAGTGTCTTGGCAGCCAGTTTAATGTATTATCTTGGTTTACAGTAACATTTATATAGTCTACTTTTCCTGAAGTATGATCTTTGGAACACTAGCTCTGGAAGAAACTGCATAGAAATTAGGGTAACAGTACCTGATATAGAAAACCCTGAGATTTTAAGGGCTTGATATGGTAGAAATATTTATTTTCTTCTCTCGTTTCACAGTCTAGTGAAACGTCTCTCAACTGTTGACATTTTGAACTGGATAATTCTTTGTTGTGAGGGGCTGTCTATGCATTATAGAATAAGGAGAGCATACTTGGGCTCTGCCCATTAATGCCAGTATCACCCCTTCCTCCACTGTGATAACCAGAAATGTTTCCAGACATTGCCAGATGTCTCCTGAAGGACAAAACTCACTGATATAATATACATATTCTGGTCACTGAGCTTTCCTTCACACAATGGTGCAAAAACCCAGGTTCCTTTCATCTTAATGGTCTGCCATTGTCCTCTTCTCCAACAGCTGACAGAGGAGTAAAGAGATCATGGAGAAGTAATACCCATTTCTTACTCACATGATTTTCCCTCAAATTGCATTGGCATGAATTCAGTCACATGCCATACCTAGTTGTAAGAAAGAAATAGACTCCTTAGCTGGTAGCCTCTTTCCAGTTTCTACTTTTTATCGTGGAAAAGAAAGCATGGATTTTGTTGGACAGCTAGCCACCTCTATCATAGTCTGAATTAAAAGAAATTTCCCTAGTCACAAAAATTTTGAAACCCTTCAGATTCTGTTCCTCCCTTAAAGACTCACAATGCACATTAACACTATAAAGTCTTTGAATAGAGCAACATGAAACGTGTCTTTTCAACTTTGTTTAACTCAACATACCTCAAATGTCTATGACCACAGAATTTTTTTTCTCCTCCTTTTTTTTTTTCTGTCTGAGGTAATATCATTGTTCTACTGAACACTGGAAAATGGCCATGATGTGTCTCACTTTTCTGCCACTTTATTTCTGGTTCATTTCAGAAGCATTAGAACTTCAACCAGATAGTGGGCAGGAAGTAGCATGAATGTGTGATGTACGGTTTGAGTGTATTCATTGACCAGTTAGTTTTAGGAGATATTTTGTAAGTCCTGTTTATCGGTTTGGTATTAGCTGTTGATGATCTTTTTTTTAATAATTGAACTTCTTTCTACCATTAACTTACTCTTTTTAGAAGCTGAATGTGAGCCAATCCCTCATCTACATACTGTCTTCTCTCCTTTGTTACTATACCTTCATGATACCCTAATGCCAGCTGTTGAATGCAGAGAAACAAAACCACTTTATTCATTATAATGAGTTTAGGTAGTAGGGAATCATAAAATTCTTAACATATTTAAACCTCTTAATACCAGAATTACCACATGCAATAGAACATTCTCTTTGCTATTAGTGATTTACATTGCAATCTGTGACTGTCAAATCTCTCCACTGATTGCCAGTGTTGACCTTTTGTCTTCTTCATGCTTCCAATTTCACATTCCCTTCTTCTTCTAGTCTCCTTCCTTCTGTGTACTACTTTTCTACATATATCATAGCTTTCCCTGTTGCCCATTCTTTGTCTTCATTTTCCCTTATCCCTAAAAATTAAACTAGCTTATTCTTTATATCTTTCTATTTCTTACTCATCACTCATTCCAACCCAGATCCATTGCACATATGTCTGTTTTGAGATGACTTATTGACAAAATCCTTTCATATAAAACAGAAATATTAAGGATAAAGAGTCCTATGACATTGTCATAGGAGGAAGAGTTTCAGTTCCCATGATCTTGGCTGGTTAGTATTATTCCTATGGTCATAATGCTTTATATTTACAAGAAAAAAAGGAAATTTGTAGATATTAATAAGATTACTAACCAGCTGACCTTAAGATAGAATATCCTGGATTCTCTGGGTGGGCCCACTATAATCACAGGATTCCTTAAAATTAGAAGAGGAAGTCAGAGAGATTTGAAGAGGAGAGAAGGACTTCCCTGTCATTGCTGCTTGAAGAGGTAGGGGGCCCCATACAAAGTGTAAGAAAAAAAAAATGAGTTCAACCAGTGAGCCTGAACCCCAACCTTCAGACAAGAACACAATCCTCAGTGAAACTTTCATTTAATCCAGTGAGATTCTGATTAGAGAACCCAGGCATGTCATGTCAGACTTCTCACTTAGACAGATACACATTAATAAATAGCTATTGTTTTAAGCCCCTGAGTTTGCAGTAATAGAAAACTAAAATATGGGCAGCAGGTCAGTTCTTTCCTTTCCAAAATCACTATACCTGGTATTCCTTCTTTTTTTTTTTTTAATTTTAAATTCAGTTAGCCAACATATAGTACCTGGCATTCTTCTAAGTAGTGAGCATTTGCAGTACGTTCAACATTATAATTTGATTAGAGGTATTGCCCAGTATACCATTTTTTCTGGACCTGTTCTGTACTAAAAAGAAGGTAATCCTGTTTATGACAAATGATGGTATCTCCTTTGTCTTCACCCCAAATTATGCCCCTATTTATTTTCTTTCCTCAGAGATTTTTGTTTCTACCAATGCTAGCACTTCTTTGATATCATCTAACTTATCGTGCTCACTTGTAACATTACTAGCAATCCCCAGTATCTGGTTCTCCTTTCCTTCATGGGTATACAGAAGATTGTGTCTCCCAAATTACACAGGGTCTTGTGATTGATTCTCACTAATGAACTATGAGCTGAGGTCATGAAAAACCCCTTCTTGACCTTTCAGCCTGGAGAACTACTCACCCTGTAGAAGATTTGAATCAGAAACAAACATTTGTAGTATTAAGGCACTGAGATTAGGGGGTTAATTTTGTTCAACAGTGTAATCTAACCTATTCTGACTAGTGCAGGTAGGAACAGGGACAAGTTCTGCCCAATGACAATATTTTATTAGGTTTCCAGATTATCACTGATTGTATAGACGTTAACCCACAACACTGAGCCTACAGTCATGCGGAAGTTTGGCTTATAATTTTGTTTACATTGAGATGAAAATTAAGAGTATGATTTCTTAAGAGCAAAAATAAGCTTTGACATGTTTTGGACTTGTGTATCGATTAAAGCAGGCACATGCATAATTCCCCCAGCAAAGTCTGTACTGTGATTCATACTCATTTTCTTTGATTTTCTTTGAAGTTGCTTCATTCTTTTGAAGTTCACCTTGAAGAACTGAGCAACTCTAAGACAGTCATTATTTCTTCACCATGACATGACTAATAGCTTCTGCCATAGATGGCAGTTCTTTGCAATCTTTAATTTCTCTTTCTATTCTTCTTCAAGATTTGTATTGAAGTGTAGTTTCTTCAAATGGATATGCTTATACCTATCTAGACTTAATCACATTTATAACATATGAAAACTCTTTTCAGTAGTTACCTAAGTGCCTGAAAAATAGCCAATCTTAAGATAGAACCACAGTGATTTTCTCTCACAGTTGAGCTGGAAAAGAGTCCTGACAGTTGATAATCTGTTCAACAAGGAGGGTGAGGTGGAAGGCTATAAACTGGATGGATTAGTTATGGTTCTCTCGTGACATTAAAACCAGTTGAGCTTTAACTTCCAATCTAAGACTTTATTGGCACCTACTTTTAAAAAGCTGGACTGGGAATGCAATCTTTAAATTTATCTAAGTTTGCAACATCACTTCCCCATTGAGTTCCCGGGTCATAGAAGTATTGATCTACAAAGTTTCTGGTCAACTGAGGTTGTGATATTGGAGGGTTTGTTTATTAATATGTTTATTATATATGTTATAATATATAACTATATGTATTATACTATATATTAATATACACACATGTATATGAAAAGACCCTGGTTATGGATTTGAGTTGATAATTCAAATAGTATGTGTTTTATTCATCACCACTTTCTTTCCACTAGTTCTACTAAGTTTGTGCTTTTAAAATTATGATTGAATTTAGTTAGTAACAAGAAAGTTTAAATGAGATCATGGTCTATTGGATCATTTGCCTTTTTTCCTTATGATCAGTGTACCCAAACATATTAAGAACAAATGAAAGAACAATTATTGTGAAGTATATATATTATTCTTGGCACAGTCCTCCTTTAAAGCCAGAGGAATGACCACCACCATATTTTTCAACTTAACTGGGCACAGGAATCACCTAAGGATCTTGTTAAAATGCACATTCTGATTCAGTAGGTTTGGGTCCTTGTACTAGAAATATGCATTTTTAATTAGCTCTCTGATGACGATGATGCGATTGATTCATACTCTGGGCCATGCTTTGAGTAGCTCACCTCTAAAGCACTTATTTATTTATTCATTCATCCATTCTTTCAATGGATATTGATTAAGCCCCCAAGATGAGCTAGGCCTTTTAGGTTCAAAGATAAGACATTTATTTCCTTGCTCTTAAGGAGCTCCCATTCTACAATGTCAAGTTCATATACAGATAACTAAAGAAAATGAGCAAAGTAACATGATCAAGATGACTACAAAGGCTATAAAAAGAAAGACAGGGAGTGATTAATTCTTCTTTTAGTGGGGAAAGGAATGGGAGTAGAAATGGAAGACTTGCTTTAACCTAAGACGTTGGGATTAGGAGTTCTTTGATTTTGAGGAATTTATATTCACTGGCACAAGCCCTAAGGAATTGGTAAACAAGGTGGCAATTCTTCCTCCAAGTAAAGAATACTAACAATATGGCTCGCAGCCTGACAGCAACTTGCAGATGGAAGCTATCTGCCTCTCCCTGCCACCAAAAAAAAAAAAAAAAAAAAAAAAAAAAAAAAAAAAAAAAAAGTGAATGCAAGTATAGTAGTTGAATTTAAAGAAATGACTAGGTAGAAATAAGTCACTAACCACTTATTTTCAAGTCAGTTTAAGAAATTCCAAATGCTTATTCAATAGTTCCTAAATAGGCTTTATGTAGACGAATCCTTTGATCTATTGCCACTACCTCCTTAAAAATATGTTTGCAAAGGTAGATTTATCTTTAAGTTAATGAAGCTTCCAGGTTATTTATTTGCACAGACTGTAGGAGGGATCTTAGCAATTTTGCTTCTGTGATTTTGTGACATTTTTCTTTTAAAAACAAAGCAGAAACTTCTGAAATTATGCAAGATTCAGATTCTGCAAAATCTGAAACCACTCCTAGAAGCATACCTTCTATTATAAGAAGTATTATATGTTTAGTGTTTGCTTTGAGGAATATGTTCTGGCATCATTATAATTAGAAAATGATATTTAATCAATTTTCATATAGTTGAGCTCTTCAGGTAATAAACAACCAAAGAAAGAAACTCTCCAGGGATGATAAAAATTATCTTTTAGCTCATGAATATTCCATTTGATCATTTTCTACAGATGGATGACTTCATTTGAAAGTAATAGAAAAACAGAACAGCCTGCATTAAGTAAATAGTGCTTAGTGTAGAAAGGTCATAATGAAACCAGCATCTTGGCCTAACTCTTCATGTGTGATGCATTGAGCCCCTTGAGCTTTCCCTTGAAGATTTACACATACCCATTCTCTTTCCTTTATATAGAGTGGAAGGATGGTCTACATGCTAAATTTGGAAATGTTGAAGCAATCTACTTTATTTAATTTTGATAAATATGTCTTATCTCTACAACAAACAAATGTCTGGATATAATTAGCCTTTCTTTTTTCTTTAACGGGAGGGATTTTCTACAGAATTAAATCTAATTCTTAGAACCTGAGTTTCTTAGAGGTGTAACACTAGATAAAATTGTTTTAGACATAGTTACAATATGAGGTCTGTGTTCTTTTAGTTGAATATTTTGTCTTCTATTTTTATTATTATTGTTTTTGTATGTGTTGTTTTTGCCTAAAACAGTGGGGAAAACTTGGGAGATAGGCTACTCTTGTCATATATCTATAGGCTTTCTTTTTTCTTCTTCTCCTTTTTTTTTTCTTAACCTGTTAAAAATTATTCAAGATAATTTTTTGCAAGCTTCTCTGGTGCAAGATATGGCACTGGTCTTAGTCTAGGATAGGAGAAGAGTGAGTTACAAGTAAGATAATATTCAGTTCCTAGGCTGAAATATTTTCCTTTGCACCCATCTCCATCCTATAACAGAAATGCCGTAAGAAAGATTTGCAGAGTTTTGACAAATGTACTCCAAATCAGGATAGAGAGTATTGCCGTGACCCTAGAAAATACCTTTGCATCCTTTTCAGTCCATGTCCTCCCAGAAGCAACCAGTATTCTGATTCCTTTCTCCATAAATGAGTTTGCCTGTTTTCAGGTTCACACAAGTAGAATCATAGTTATGTACTTGTCTGTGTTTAGTTTCTTTTACTCAACATAATAGGATCCTTCAGTCTGACAATCTCTGTCTTTCTTTGTTTCTCATAACCTTGGTGATCTTAAGGAATACTGACCATGTATCCTCTAGGATATCCCCAATCTGTATTTGTCTGATTTTTTTTTCTTTCATAATTAGACTGAAGTTACAGATTGTTGGAAAGAGTACTGCAGAGTTCAAGTCTTCTCATCACATCATATAAGGGCATATGTGATCGCCACATAACATTTCTAGTGATGTTAACCTTTATCATTTTGTTAAAGTAGTGCTTTTTGGCTCTTTCAAGGGGCAGGATTAGGTACTATGCGCGTATCAACCCACATATAGACACATTATCTTTAATTTTTATATCTATCCATTTGTATGTCAAATCAACATATGAATGTAAGTTCATATTGGTGTCTCTGACTCATGCAGTTCCATAGAAATCACTCTACATTTCTCTTCTTATCAAAATTTCCCTCTTTGACAGTGAGAAGCCCACCATCTGCCGTCTACCATCAATTTACTTGTTTAATGCTGATATATATATAGTTTTGAAATTTTTTACTTGAATCCCTATGAGAAAGAAATTTACCAGTGCCGTGTTTATGTACAGTGTACAGACCATTTTATCTTCAACTTTACAGTTTCCAGTCAAAACACCATTTTCTGATGTTACCTAGGTCAGCTCCTATTTTCCCAATTAAAAACATGACTTGTTTACTTCTTTATTTGTAAGGGAGGGTATGTATATATCCAAGATGCAAATGTTTAAGTATTTGTTTTACAATTTTTTTCCAGACTGTCTCTTGCATTTTCATATTCCTTTTTTTTTTTAAAGATTTTACTTATTTATTTGAGAGACAGAGCACAAGTGGTTGGGTGGCAGGGGGACAGAGGGAGAGCGAGAAGCAGACTGCACTGAACAGGGAGCCTGACATCTGGGGCAGGGAGCCTGACACATGGGGCAGAGGGCCCAACAGAGGACTGGTTCCCAGAACTCCAAGATCATGACCTAATCTGAAGGTAGATGCTTAACTGACTGAGCCACCCAGGTGACCCTGCATTTTCATATTCTTAATAGTGACTTTTGACAAAAAGAAGTTCAAACTTTTATGAGCCCCACCCACTATGTCATATTTCCTTTGTGATTAGTGCTTTTTGCTTTTTTTTTTTAATTATATTTATTTATTTGACACGGAGAGAGACAGCAAGAGAAGACATACAGGCAGGGGGAGAGGGAGAGGGAGAAGCAGGCTTCCTGATGAGCAGGGAGCCTGATGTGGGGTTTGATCCCAAGACTCTGGGACCATGACCTGAGCCAAAGGCAGACACTAAACAACTGAGCTACCCAGGTGCACCTGCTTTTGCTTTCTGAAATATTATTTCCACGTCACAAAGTTCTTCTTTAAATTTTTTTTTTAAATGTTTTATTCTACGAATTTCATCATCTTAGCTTTAATATATATGTCTTTAATCTATCACAAATTAATTTTTTACATGATGTGAGATAGATATTGGGGTTCAATTTTGTCCATAGATATATAGTTGATCTAGCATCATTTATCTTTACTTTTTTCATATTTTAAGCTACATGGAGCTCTTTCCTACTTGACTTTCCTCTGCCCTTATTTTGTAAATTCCCATTTCTCCAATAATGATAAAGTGCTAGCACTCAGTTTTATATTTTTACCTTACCCTTAATTCTGATATATCATCTATTTCAATATTTGTAGATAATCATCAGCTTTGTGTTTTTTGAGAATATGTGCAATTTATTTACAAATGCCTTCAAATTTTATTTTGATTTTTTGATGTTATATTATCTGTAAAATAGTACTATTGTGATTCTATTCATTTCCTGTGTTCTCCCACAACTAGAGTAAACTGTCGGCTAGAGGCAATTCAGTACATTTCAATTTCTTTAAAAATAAAATCAAGAAAAAAACGTACTTTCTTTTTATTAAACACATTTTCTTAAAGCTATTGTTCCTTCTGAGAATTCCTAATAGAAAAAAAAATCAGTAAGTGGAGACTCTAACTTTGTTACATCCTGCATTTTGCATTCAGATTCTTTTCATTGGGGTTTGGTGAAATGTATAAAGAAAAAGAAACCCCATTCAAAACACTGAGACTTATTCAAGTTCTTCGTGTATGTGAAGCCATTTTAATTTTTATTACCTCAACACCACTGCATGCTCTCTTGAGAAAGAAGACAGAAAGAGAGAGAGAGAGGGAGAGGGAGGGAAAGGGAAGGGAAGGGAAGGGAAGGGAAGGGAAGGGAAGGGAAGGGAAGGAAAGGAAAGGAAAGGAAAGGAAAGGAAAGGAAAGGAAGAAAGGAAGGAAGAAAAGGGAGGGAGGGTGGGTGAGAGGGAGGGAGAATTCCAAATGAATAAAATTGAAATTTTGGTAGGACTTATTCCTGGAGAGGGAAAAAGAAAACATATGGCATTGTGGAAAGAATATCAAAGGCTTTAGTTTCTGAAGAATAGTGTTAGTATATATTCTGTACCATTTAGTAGCTGTGTGAACTTGGGCTAGTCATATCCTCATTCCTAAGATGGGGGCAATAATATTTACTTCATAGAGTACATGTGAAGCTAAAATTAGTTAATAAGTCAGAATATCTTTATCTATGGGTAAACAGAAATAGTCCAGGAAGGTATTCAAACCAAAGGAAAAACATGGCTCGTTAATCTGAAGTATATTAGTACTATATTTGGAAAATATGTATATTTTTAAAGATAAAGTATGAGGCAATTAACTTCGGGGAGGGGTTGGGGAAGCAGTATGTAAGATACACTTCCAAATTCTACATCCCAAATTCAATTATTTTGTAGCTATTATATATGTAGTGAAAATATTTCAGAACCTCTAGGCTGACCCATGAAAAGTGCCCAGAATTGCTTGGTACAAAGCAGGTGCTAACAAAATATTGGCTGTTACTTTTGTCATTTAACTGAGTAGGCATTTGGAACATAACTTAGCTTTAGAAATTCTTTTAGTCAAGGGGTGCCTGGGTGGCTCAGTGGGTTAAGCCTCTGCCTTTGGCTCAGGTCACGATCTCGAGATCGAGCCCCACATCAGGTTCTCTGCTCAGCGGGGAGCCTGCTTCCCCCTCTCTCTGCCTGCCTCTCTGCCTACTTGTGATCTCTGCCTGCCAAATAAATAAATAAATATTAAAAAAAAGAAATTCTTTTAGTTAATAATGTGCCCTGCTTTTGTTGTTGACCCTTAGGTTGTTTTAGTGTACCTTTGATATAGGATATTTTACTAAATTTTTAAAAACATTTTTAAGCCTAGAGTACCTGGGTGGCTCAGGTCATGATCCCAGGGTTCTGGGATGGAGCCCTGTATCAGGCTCCCTGCTCTGTGCGGGGGCCTGCTTCTGACTCTCCCTCTGCTGCTCCCAGGGCTTGTGCACTCTTGCTCTCTCTCTGTGTCAAATAAATAAGTGAATGGAATCTTTAAAGAAAAAAAAAAATAAGCCTAGTAGTTTGAAATATTTCCATGTAGGATATACTTTTTGAACCAATGTAATAGTTTCTTGATTTTTTTGGAGTTGTTTTAATGATTTGTGTTAGATTCTTTTTCCTGGAACATGAGCATCATTGCCCTAGTCCTGGATTAAGTAATGGGACATCTTTATTTCTTTTTCTGCAGAACAAATAAAAAATGGCAAAGTAAATTCATTGTGTTTTAACTATACTATCATAATTTTAGGGATGGGAGATTTCTTCTTTGCTATATTTTGATTATATATGTAGATCACTTTATCCATCATGGATCCCTCCTTTTGAAAAGTAGCATAATATAAATCATTAGGGATCCATTCAGAGGGAAATGAATGTATGAGGCAGGTGGACCTAGAGATAATTTGGAAATCAGTCTTCATTTCTCACATATATTTAATGTACTTTAAGTCATCACTTAGTATAAAATTATTCAACATATGGTCTAAATCCTTCTATTTGAAAATAGATATTGACTTGATCATTATTTTTATTTCTTTTTTTATTTATTTATTTGAGAGAAAAAGAGATAGTGAGAAAGAACATGAGTAGGGAGTAGAGGGAGAAGCAGGCTCCCTACTCGGCAGGAGGGACTGGATTCCAGTATCCCAGGATCCCATGATCCCAGGATCATGACCTGAGGCTAAGACGGATGCTTAGGAGACTGAGCCACCTGGGTGCCCACATCATAATTTTTATTTCTCACCTGGTTCATTTGGGAAACTCTCCATATACAGAAATAAGTTTAAATGACAGAAATGACTCCTCTTTAATTTGTGATAAATCATACTGGCAAATATATCAGAAGCCAGTCTTCCTGAAACATCGGTTGATTATATTATTTAAAATTCTTCAGTAGTTTCCTGACATCAAGATAAAACTCTGTTTTCCCAAACTAATTGTGAAATTATAATTTGCAGCTTTTCCCTAGTATTAGATTCCATTATTTCTCAATAGAATTATTCTTTTATACCTCAAGAGGTCTCATAATTGTCACTCATACTCTCTGTCATTCCAACATTAGCACTTCCTTGCGCAGCTGTCCTCACCTAGAATTTCCTCTCTTCTCCTCTCCGCTGGGGCACAATGGAACAAGGGAGGATATTTCTAATGAACTATCTCTAGTATTGTAGTTCCTATCATAATTTCAACTAAGCTGGTCAGAATAATCTAGGTTGACCTAAAAGCGACTGGACACTATTTCTTGTGAAGCACAGAACCCTGAATAAAATATATGTTTCTTTCCAAGATGAAATTCTAATAAAAACAAATATATAGGCTTAATCCAAAAGAGAAAAAAAGTCCCAAAATATTCCATAGAAAACATAGAGAATTAATTATATTCACTTGCTTTGAGGAGGGGTGGTTCAGTCTATAATAACTTTGGACATGTACTCATTATTTATTATATGTCAGCCACTGTTTTTACATTTTTCACATGTTGAACATGTTTTTACTTTTTTCACATGTTGATTCATTTTTTCCCCCATGGTCTAGTCTGGAGTCCCTGTTTTAATCACCACCATTAACCTCCTGTATAGGTGTCTTTTCTCTGGCTGTTTACTTATTAATTTAACATCTATGAATTCCAAGGCAATCTAAGTTCTAAGTAAGAGGTAGGGCTGGTTTTATTTTTCTTTAAAATTAGTTTCCTTAGTCACTTTAAATCCATGGTTGTATCAAGTGTTCCCCTTTTTATGCTCCTGTCAATGTTTTGGGTGTGGAATGTTTTCTTAATTTATTATTCTCCAGGGATAACTTTTTTTTTTAACTAGATTCCATTAATAGTAATAGTGCTGAATCAAAGAAGACAGAAAGAGTATATATTGTAGGATCCCATTTGCAAAATTCAGGATCCCATGGACAGCAGTAGTATCTTAATGGCACACTTTGAACTAACCTAACATTTTGTGTCCTTTTAAATCTTCAGATCCACCTAGTGTCATCAGAGTGGCCCACTTCCAAAATAGAAGTGGAGTTAGCTGATAATAATAGCCTGGGGAAATTCTAAGATGTTACTACATGCTTGGGTTTCTCTATACTCAGCATTTTTTTTTTAAGTTTTCAGTGGTAGATTTAACAGAAGTTTCTGTGCAAAATTACAGTTTGTTCTTGAGTTGGCTGCCAGAATTTGAAGCTGAACTAAATGTCCACAGTTCTCCCCACCACCACCATTCTCACTACTCACTTTGTAGATTCAAGTAACAGACTGTATTCACTTGTCAATTATGATTTATTAACTAATAACCATCTGTTCCTGGATCCCTGCAAGAACTATTTAATCTAAGCTATTTCTTCCAGCTAAGACTTTTCTTAAAGAAAACATCATAATGAGTATGAGAAAGTATTTCAGAAAGCTCTCACTTTGGATATTTATAACAGTTTATTAACAACCTAGGTTTCTAGTTCTCACTAAATGGCCCTTTAACTTTGAGGAAATTTGGCCGAAGTTTCTTTAGGAAAGGGATGTTCTACTGTAGTTTACACTGTAATTCTTGAAAGAGTAATAACGCACCTTGGCCAAAGATTTGATGATATTTCCTTTTATGGGCCAACCATATCCAAATTATTTTTCCCTCTTTGATTTCCAGCTAAAATCAGATACAGAGGGACCAGAAAAGAAAGACTAAGGTAGCCTACTCAAATAATTTTGTGTAGAGTCCTATCTTGCCAAGCTCACATGAGCAGTCATTTTCCTTTAGACTTTATTAAAATTGAAATTCCTGATATTATTAATATTTGGGATATTAAAAAGCAAAACCAAAAATGAAACAGAACCTTAGTAATCATAACTCAAATACTAAAATCATAGATTCAGAAACTGAGACCAAATAGAAGATTGGACTTTCTTCAGATCACACATTTGGATGGCAATAGGGTCAGGATTTGCTACTCCAAAACTTCTGATTCCTATACCACAAATTAGAGTGCAATTTAAATGGATAAACTTAATTTTTTATCCTTTTTTTTTTTGGACTGGTGTTTTTTGTCTTTTCCTTAAAATTATATCAGACTACTCAGTACATATTTAATGAACATTATCCTTATTTTAGTAACACAGTACTAATTGTCCATTTATTTTTCTATTTCTCTCTTAAACCAGTGTCCCCAACTATTTTTTGTAGTATACAACTATTTCCTACTTGTCTGAAATCTTACAGAGAATTTACCAACTGACAAGGAATGAGGGAAGCAGAAGGAAAACATTTTGCATTGGAAGAAATCTTTGAGTGGGAAGAAAGGCCGTTTAGCTGTCCCCTCCGTTTCCTCCCAGAATGTTGCAGATCATCCCAGTAATCTCCCAGTAGGGAATACATTGTGGCCTCTAAAAGAAACCCAAGCAATTACTATCCATTTGAATATACTAGCCAAATTTTCCTTCTGAAAGAATTTTCAGTTTAGCAGCATTAGAGGGCTATGTCTTAAAATTTACAACCTGAATTATTTCAGCAAAACTATGTGCCTCACGTGCATTGACTTTTGGTTTCAAATCCAACTGCATAATAGGGTGTATTAAATCAGATGTCATTTGGAAACTGCAAATTTAAAGTTTGTGACATCTTCTAATCTTGGTAAACTCCTTGTCACCCAGGGATGCTTTCTCTTTGTGTCTTTCTTTTTATCTTTATGTATGTTGAGCCATTTATCTAGGCCTCTAGAGTATACTTCCCCTCTCCTTCATTCACTCTTTTATTGCCTATTCATCCTTCAAGGCTGTTTAAGCATTACTATAGCTACAAAACCTTTTCCTGGATACTTCCTCCAGTCAGAGCTATGTGTGTCTTCTATGGACTCCCACAGCACTATCTTTCCACCTTAATCATGACACTTACCTTACTGTGCTGCCTATTTTTACACTTGTCTCCAGGATGCTTGGAACTTACATTAGAATTGACTATTCACTTGTCCTAACATTAGCAATGATCCCCTTTGAACCTATAGCATTGCACATTTCTAGAACATGGTAGGCACCCAAGACATATATGAATGAATGAATGAATGAATAAATAAATTGTATTAGTTAATGGGCTTCATTGGACACCTTACTGCTCCTTGGTTCAGCTTTGAACCTAGTGAAGCAGATAATTCTTCTGAAGTGGTGACACTTCAAAAATCTTTCAAGAAAGGCACTACAGATGATTATTGCAGGCACACTGAAGACCTTTTTACACACTGCCCCCCCACCCCCCAATAACCTCTACTCTTTGGCTCCGTGGGCTGCTCCTTTAAGAATGTTTCTTGGCAAAAAAAAAAAAAAAAAAAAGGCAACTCTTTGCCAACACTTTTCTGCTGGAAAAGTAGGAGGAGCAGAAGGATATATTTCAGGAGAGCTGTGGCTTTGGGGTTGCAATTTTGAAGACAGTTTTTATAAGGAATGAATCTTGTTTGAAATTTTTATTCCAATATTAGCTCAGTGGGAAAACAGTTTCTTGCAAAGCTTGTGAAAATTCCTTGAAGTTCCCAGGTTCGCAAAAAGAGTCCTGAACCAATAGTCAAAAAATAGGAATGCTCATCTCAACTCGATAACTTGTTAGGTGAACTCAGACAAGACAATTAATCTCTCTAAGCTTCAGTTTCTTCATATTTTTTTAAAGATTTTATTTATTTATTTGAGAGAGAGACACAGAGAGAATGAAAGGGAGCATGGGCAGCGGAAGAGGGATGGGCAAAGGGAGAGAGAGAAGCAGGCTCCCTGATGAGAGGGGAGTCCCCAGAGGTCTCAGGGCAGGTCTCAATCCCTGGACCCCAGGATCATGACCTGAGCTAAAGGCAGACGCTTTACTGACTGAGCCACCCAGGTACGCCCCATAGTTTCTTCATATATATTTTTTAAGATTTTTCTTTATTTATTTGACAGATAGAGATCACAAGTAGGCAGAGAGGCAGGCGGGGTTTGGGGGGGAAGCAGGCTCCCCTCTGAGCAGAGAGCCTGATGCGGAGCATGATCCCAGGACCCTGGGATCATGACCCGAGCTGAAGGCAGAGGCTTTAACCCACAGAGCCACCCAGGTGCCTCATAGTTTCTTCATATTTAAAGCAGGAATAAAACCAATACTTTTCTCATAGTAAGATAATGTATTTGAGAACCCTTGAAATACTATTATGAAGTCTAATGATTTGTCACTTAAAAATATATTAAGTATATAATATAATAATTATATTATATATATAATATATATATAATATATATATTATAATAATAATATATAATAAAAATATATAATTGAAGAGTTAAAAATGACTCTAAATTATTGCTTTTCTAAAATTCAGATTTTAAGTGGACAAACATATTGATTATTCACATGTTTTTTCCTGTATACACCATCATATAAACATATATACATAAAGCATGTAACTGCTTTGTGTGTAAGAGGCTCCATCAAGATCCCAGAATGTTTTTCCTGCTCTAGTAGCTGAATCCTTGGTCAAGAACGTTCTCACAAGACCGCTTGCATATTTGGATACTGGCAAGTTTATAGGAATCTACATTTAAAATGACTTTGAATGTTGACTGGAAACCAGCAACAGTAATTGTATCCTATTTGATATTGGGAAAGCTGAATGCTGTGGGCATTCTGCAAAGATTTTAGACAGTAGTGGTTACATTTCAGAGTCTTTCTAATGATTTCTTATAAAGAACACATGCCACATTGGCAAGACAATTTACCTTATGTTGAATACTTTCTGTTTTTAAATCCTGTATTTAAAGCAGCCAAATATATTATGAAGGGAATATTCTTATTCTATCAGTTAATAGTTTAAGTAGTTTGAAGGCCTTTACCATGAACATTCCCTCTAAAAAGATACTCTTCGTTGACTCTACTAGAAAAGAGGTATAAGGCAGTCAGCATTCTTTTTATCTATATAATGATCATTTGGGTAATTTCTGCTGATGACAATACCAGGAATACTTAGCAACAGCAAGAGAAAAATTTTCTTAAGGCTAGACCTAGAAAAAATAATTGGGTCCTTGTTAGTTTAAAATGCATTTTCTCTTTTGGTTTTAAAATGTTCAAATTCCAAAACAATAATAGTTTTGAAATAGTCCTTGGTCAGATTTGATTCATAGCTCAAACAAGAGGGAGGCTTCTTTCATTCCTTCTATTGACAAGGGATAAAATCCATACAAGTATACTGCCTCTGAATCTTTATAAGCCCTGTGATTTCAAAGAAAATTGGCAAATCTCCCTCAAGTGGCCTTTGAAACTGAATGTGTGCTCTAAAAAGGACACTGCATTTTGTCTGTCTTCTTTCATAAGCCTGGATATCTGGCAAAGCATTATGAAGATAATGAATATAATAAGGACATACCAATGCTGTTCTTACCATTTTTTTAACTTTTTTCCCTGTTTTATTGAGAAATAATTGGCATACATCATACATACATAAGATTAAGGCAGACAGCATGATGGTTTGATTTACATATATTGTGACATGATGACCACAACAGATTTAGCTAACGTTCATCTTCTCATATAGCTATAAGAAGAAAAAAGAAGAGATAAAGGGAAAAAAGTTTCTCATTGTAAAAAACAACTCTTGAGATCCACTCTCTTAACTTTCCTGTATATCACATAGCAGTGTTAGCTGTAGTCATCATGTTGAACATCGTATCACTAGTACTTATTTGTTATAACTGTAAGTTTGTACCTTCTTACCATCTTTCTCCAATTCACCATCCTCAACCCCTGTCTCTGGAAACCCCAAGTCTAATTTCTTTTTCTATGAGTAGATTTTAATTAAAATTCTTTTCAGTGTAACAGAATTCATTGTTTATGCACCACACCCAGTGCTCCATGCAATATGTGCCCTCCATAATACCCACCACCAGGATCTCCCAACCTCCCACCCCTCACCCCTTCAAAACCCTCAGATTGTTTTCCAGAGTCCATAGTCTCTCATGGTTCATCTCCCCTTCCAATTTCCCTCAATAACCTTCTCCTCTCCATCTCTCCATGTCCTCCGTGTTATTTCTTATGCTCCGCAAATAAGTGAAACCATATGATAATTGACTCTCTCTGCTTGACTTATTTCACTCAGCATAATCGTTTCCAGTCCCGTCCATGTTGCGTATTCATCCTTTCTGATGGAGGCATAATACTCCATAGTGTATATGGACCACATCTTCCTTATCCATTCGTCCGCTGAAGGGCATCTTGGTTCTTTCCACAGCTTGGCGACCGTGGCCATTGCTGCTATAAACATTGGGGTACAGATGGCCCTTCTTTTCACTACATCTGTGTCCTTGGGTTAAATACCCAGTAATGCAATTGCAGGGTCATAGGGAAACTCTATTTTTAATTTCTTGAGGAATCTCCACACTATTCTCCAAAATGGCTGCACCAACTTGCATTCCCACCAACAGTGTAAGAGGGTTCCCCTTTCTCCACATCCTCTCCAACACACGTTGTTTCCTGTCTTGCTAATTTTGGCCATTCTAACTGGTGTGAGGTAGTATCTCAATGTGGCTTTAATTTGAATCTCCCTGATGGCTAGTGATGATGAACATTTTTTCATGTGTCTGATAGCCATTTGATTGTCTTCATTGGAGAAGTGTCTGTTCATATCTTCTGCCCATTTTTTATATGATTATCTGTTTTGTGTGTGTTAAATTTGAGAAGTTCTTTATAGATCCTGGATATCAACCTTTTGTCTGTAATGTCATTTGCAAATATCTTCTCCCATTCCGTGGGTTGCCTCTTTGTTTTGTTGACTGTTTCCTTTGCTGTGCAGAAGCTTTTGATCTTGATGAAGTCCCAAAAGTTCATTTTC